>JAODXP020000019.1:38192716-38212716 GCA_027497455.2 Sardinella longiceps | reverse complement strand
TTTTCCATTCCCTATCCCTTCATCTTGCCCATTGCTCGGCCCCCTCTAACATTTTTCTTTTACTTATTCCTTTCTTTTTTCTCCATTTCTCCTCTCTCCCCTCACACAGGACCCTGCCTGCTCGGAGGGGGTATGGACGGGACACGCTGGCCTCGGGGGACATAGGGGCTCCTCCTGCGGGCTCAACGCACACCCTGACCCTGACAGCCAGGGTCCTGCTGACGCCAGCGTGCTGTGTGGTGGGTGCTGTGGCGGAGCAGGGTGAGGTGAGGTGGGGTGGGGTGGCCGTAGAAGCTTCCAGCAGGAAGAGCTCTGGAGGAGGGCCAGTGGTGCGTCTAGACACTGTAATTCCTGCCATGGGAGCAGCTTTGCTGGCCGAGGGACGTGTGTGTGGGGGGGTTTGGGAGAGGAGAAGAGGGGGGTCTGCCAGAGGAAGTGAGGGAGCTTTAGAGCTGCTCTGGGGCTGGGCTGCCTAGTGTCACAGGCCCAGCTGGATTAGGTGGAGAGGCTGGAGATGGGGAAGAGAAGACGGCTAAAGTCAAGTATAGAAGAGGAGGGGTAGAGGCCTTTGTGTGTTTACACATGTGTCTGTCTGTGTGTGAGTGCATACGCCTTATTTTGTGTGTGTGTGTGTGTGTGTGTGTGTGTGTGTGTGTGTGTGTGTGTGTGTGTGATATAAGTGTGTGCCTGACTAAAGTGTCTCCTTTAGGACACAGTTGAGAGGTCTGCAGGGTATATCCCGAGCTAGCTACAGTACTTGACCTTTATCATGAGGTTGCTAGTTTATCAGGTGTTAGCATGTCTGTCCTTTGTGCCCCACCAGACATACAGTAGGTTTGCTAAGCCGGGGGGTAAAGTAACACACACGCGTACAAACACAGACACACACAGACACAGACAGACACACACACACACACACGGTTGCTGAAGTGTTATCTCACAAAAACAGTTCACGTTGAATATGTATAAGGTTAAGGGAAACTAGGGGTTTTGGGACAGGGAGAATGAGAGAGAGAGAGAGAGAGAGAGAGAGAGAGAGAGAGAGAGAGAGAGAGAGAGAGAGAGAGAGAGAGAGAGAGAAGAAGAAGAAAAGAAAAAGAGAGCGCTCGGAGAGGGAAGGCAAGAAGGCGATGAGATCACAGATCAAAGAGGATGTTGCAAAGGAGGGCAGAGTAACAGTGCATGTTAAGAGGAGGCATTAGCCGATAGGGCCTCACGCACAGCAGGGGGCTGAACACACACACACACGCGCGCGCGCACACACGCACGCACGCGCACACACACACACACACACACACACACACACACACACACACACACACACACACACACACACACACACACACACACACACACACACACAGTATAAGTTTTGCTTTATACTTCAGTGGATACAAAGGAGTTTTACCACAGCAGTAAAACATTACATTTTCTGTGCTTTATAACATTATTACACACATTTAATAGCACGCTTATACACAATCAGCCAAGCAAAGGGTTTTAGAAAAGAGCAAAAATATGAAAGCATTAGGAAATAATTTACAAGGCTCGTGGATAACACAATAAATTCTGTGCTATAGAAAAATCTGTAAAAAAAAAAAAAAATCCCCCCATCTTTTCTCCCATTTCTCCCCTTCTACTTACGCCATCACATAGAAACAGAGTAAGGGTAAGAAAGAGTAGAGAGAGAGAGAGAAAGAGAAAGAGAAAGAGAGTGCGGGAGAGAGAGAGAGAGAGAGAGAGAGAGAGAGAGAGAGAGAGAGAGAGAGAGAGAGAGAGAGAGAAAGAGAGAGCGAGAGAGAGAGAGAGAGAGAGAGAGAGAGAGAGAGAGAGATTCAGAGCTGCTGATGGTTTATTATGAATTATTAAGCGGCGTGCTGCGTGCTGATTGGCTGTGGGGTCCAGCGGGAGGCGGGGGGTGCATCTTCAGGGATTCCTGCAGCTCTGATTTATTTACAGCTCATCACTAATGGAGAGGGGTTAAGACTTTGATATGGCCCCTGTGTCCGCTGTTTGATGCTACGCTGGGATACAGATGAGAAGCAACACACACACACACACACACACACACACACACACACACACACACACACACACACACACACTCCAGCACACAAACAGAGTCACACTAATATTTTAGTGAGTGCCTCAAGACAACCTCAGCACAGCGTCTGCGTGTGCATAAGCAACCTCATAAAGAGCACAGATTAGAAAAGTTTTTGTTTTTTTCTGTGCAGGATACAGGGAGAGGGCTCAAGCTGTCTGCACTGGTTATTTATATGCCATCTGACGCCATGCATGTTGGAAAACACCTTTCCCGTTCCATTCCATTACATTCTACTCAAAAATATGAAAGCAGAAAATATCAAACAGAAAGGGAAACAACGATCCGCTCTTCATCTTTGCCTTCAGATAAAGACTGCTAATATTTAAAACTAAATGGTTGAAGAGTGATATTCTTCTTTCTGCTCTTGCAGGGAAAGATTGGCTCTGTGTAGAATGTTCAGTGTGTGCTACAGGAATTCAGAAATGTGCACCTGGAACCATGTTCTCAAAGGAAGCACATGACCGACCATTGGGGTCCACTCACAATCACCTCTTTATTGTTTCAGAAAAGAAGTCAAAGAAAGAACTCTATTTGGTGAAGCAGGATTGAGCCGTTATGCCCCGAGGTGCTGGTACAACTTGCCTGAGGATGTGTTGGGGCCTAAACCATTTGACCATTTTGAAAAGGTAAAACATTTAAACATAATCATTGAGCCATTTGTATTCCTGATTAAATTGCAAAGCTGAGCTGGCAAGTCTTCAGCTTTTCTCTTGGATGAGATTTCAAATAAAAGCACAAGGCTATTAGATTTTCAGTATAAATCTCCTTTGGGGGAGGCTAAATCATTCAGCTAGTTTCAAGGTAAACGTAAAGCAGGAGACAGATCTGCTGTCAGGAAACACATCGGCTTCCATTGTTGTAAGCTGCCATTTGTTTTTCCTTTTTTCTTCATTTCACTTTTAAGTATCCTTTTCTGAGCAATTACTATTATTCTTAGTAGTACTTAGCAATATTACTCATAATACAATGACAATAAATAATAACATTAATGTCATTATTAGTAGTAGGCCTATTATTAGTAGGCCTATATTAATATTATTATCATGTGGATTTGACATGGAATATGTCTAATACTAGAAATCTATCCTCTGAGATTGACTAATGACTGAGAATGCAATATGATATATTTTGCTTTATTCTGTGACATCGGTACTGATTTATGGATTATTTTCATGTATTTTTTATTTTATTTTCTATTTTTCTTTAGATTTTTCTTATCATTGTTAGGTAATTAGTTTGTTTTAACAAAACAATTGAATAATATTGAACGCGCAAACAATGATTATTTGTAACACTTTATAATTTGTCCTCTCAGTATTGGTGTTGATAACAGTGTTGGTATAGCTAGAAGTCTAGAGGTATATCTAGAGATGAGCCACACCGTAAGGAATAACACCACTCTGTCCTTATAGAGCGTCTCCTACACATACTCTAGCAATAGCTTATCAGCTTGTTAGGGTGCAGAAGCAGTTTGAGGGACTGATTTTGCCATTTGGATTAAGCTAGTCTATCGGTCATGGCCAGACTATACATTTGAATTCTATAATGCTTCAATGCTGTTTCTGTAAAAAAAAATTGGAAAACACAAATAATTCAAAAAAGAAAAAAAGAAAGAAATGCAAAGATTAAAAAAATGAAAGAAAAAAAAACTCACTCAGGCAGGTCAGCAGGTGCATGTCAGAAACAACAACCCTCTTCTCTCTTTCGCGCACACACCACACACACACACACACACACACACACACACACACACACACACACACACACAGTGCAGTGTAATTATTCCATTTCCCCTCTAATTAGCGGAGGAGAGGAGTAGCTGCAGAACACTCTTCAGCATTAAGTGAGGGGAACAAACAAAACAAGCATCTGTGCAGAGCTTTTTCCCCCGTTCTTTTTGGAGGACATTGCTGAGGAGTAATCAGACTGTTAAAAGCCTTCCCCGCTGAGCAGAGAGGCCTTCCAGAAGGAAGGAGGGGATGAGAGGAGAATACCAGAGAGAGAGAGAGAGAGAGAGAGAGAGAGAGAGAGAGAGAGAGAGAGAGAGAGAGAGAGAGAAACAATGAGAGAAATGCAGGGGGGAAATTAGAGGTGCGTGAATGGGCCCTGAGACAGGAGAGTGTGAACATCCCCTCACCTAATGGCAGGAATTATCCCAAGAGTATTTGGAGATGAGCACACACACACACACACACACACACACACACATGCATTAAGAGCCCATACAATGGCCCCAGACGGAGAGGTGGAGACATGGATGGATGGGGAAGGAGAAAGTGATAGAGAAGGAGAGAGGAAAGGACAGAGAGAGAGAGAGAGAGAGAGAGAGAGAGAGAGAGAGAGAGAGAGAGAGAGAGAGAGAGAGTGGGCAGGGGGGCTTTTGGCCATTTTAGGCCAATTTTGAGTAGTGCTGCATTAGCCCTCCTTTAGCTGTCCAAATAGCGCCCCATTAAAAGGAAAAGCTTCAACTTGAGGCTCTCTAAAGACACAAATAAAGCGCAGAGGATGGAAGGTTATTTCTGATCCATTTCACAAAAACTCTACTTTCACCCACAACTGCTTCAGTCATCCAGAAGTTCCTCACAATGTCCACTCAAGAGTCCGAGCTGCTGACAGCATAATACACCCCCTCCTCTACCAGCAGTGCCGCTCTAAGACATGTTTAAAGACAGGATCCACCACCGCAACCTTCTGCTTGGATCACACACACGTGCCATGGTCATGCATTACACTAGCAACAACAATCTCACCTATGCTCTGTGCATCAGGTGACTGATGCTGTACTCTCAAGTACCTGAGTGACGGGCTACTGGCCTTTCACGTGAGGCAGGGGTAGGGAACCTATGGCTCGCGAGCCAGATGTGGCTCTTTTGATAGTTGATCTGGCTCGCAGACAAATCTTTATTAAATGAATGATAACGTTAAAAATATGAAACATTCTCATGTAGGCCTATTTCAATCCATTCATTCATCATTGATCCAAGGTGGCTGGAATAGCAATTGTGAGAAACGGAAAACTATTCACAAATGGGGAGTATGCCAGAATACTCATGCTTGATGTTGCAGATGAACTCAATTTTGCCGATGAACTTGATGACTTTTCAAAGATAATCAAACAAATAAAAAACATGCCTCTGACATGCCTCTATATTGTTTGGCTGTCATGGAAGTACATTTTAAAATATGTGGCGTTCATGGCCCTTTCAGGCAAAAAGGCTACCGACCCCTGATGTGAGGAGTGCACTGAGCTTACTACTATCATCTCTGCAGCAGAATGGCAGGGAATGATCCGCGTACGCACAGACACACACACACACACACACACACACACACACACACACACACACACACACACACACACACACACAAAACGGACGGTCATAACACAACAGCAGTCCATAGCTATTCAAACACTATCAAAAATAGAATTAAATGATCCAACACACATACTCTAACTCCCTGTTCTTCAAGCACACAGTCTATACTGACATATACTGACACACACACAAGTCATGCATAAATGTTAACCTAGTCATATATCAATGATAGCCTGGCCCCTCAGTCTATGCTTTGCTTCAAGAAACCAGTGCTTGCTGGTGGTGTTTAAATGTAAAAAAAAAAAAAATTAGACCAGCCCTTGATAGCCTATCATATTCTTGTGCTGCATCTTGTCTGTTGATTGGCCAGGATGGGATGCATCCTGAGCTATAGAGACCAATGGCCGGAATCCCAGACGGAGTACTGAAGGGAGATGAGAATTGAGCGGAATATGTAGAAAGGTAATGGCCAGGCTACATCAATGTAAGTGATATGTGTGTGTTTAACTGAGAAAATCTAATTAACAGTGGTAATGGACCATCACTAGAGTGCCGAACTATTCAAATTAAGTAGTATTCAATTTACCTTTCTCCTAAATATTGATACACCCAGGGAGATGTCCCTGACCCCTGGAGTATTGCACACTTCCTATCCCATCCAGACCTACTGCAATGGGCTAATAGGGCTAATGCTACTTCCACATGCAGGCCCTGCTCCAAACACAAGGCTTGAGCTAGCTGGAGCCGACGGGCTGCACACGGCATCTCCGCCCACAGCATCTCCACCCGCTCAGGAAGCGATCATTAGAGCAAGTGCACTAAAGCAGGTGATGATGCCTGCGTTAGTTTCTTCCATGTCTTTTCTAAAGCGCTATCTGTCCCTGTCCTAGTCAGAATGATGGAGTGAGTGGGGTGGAGGGGTGCAGAACAAAGGGAGGCGCATGGAACGGATGAGCAGTGAGAGAAAGGAGGCGAACAGGAGGGAGAGAAAGAGAGAGAGCGAGGGAGGGAGAAAACACGCTGGGCCTAATCGATGGGCCCACTATGGACGTGTAACCTTTCTAATTGCTCCATTAAATATTGAGTTCCAAGAGCTGCCGGCCATTCTGCAGGGCGGCACCATGAATATTTCAGTGGGAAACGAGCGGCGCTCCATGTAAGGCTCACACACATTCAGCACTTCTTCAGCCACCGCCCTCACACAGTCACACACACACACACACACCGAGTTGTACGCTTCCTCTCATCACCACTGACTCTTTTAAATTAAATAATCCACTGTGAAATGATGATATGTGCATGCACATAATCTATGTTTCTATACGTTTGCATTGATGAGTTTACCCTGGTTAATCCACTGCTCAGTTAGAGTTTCACTCCACCGTCTCCCACTTAGCCGGACGAGCACAAAAGAATTCAGTGCTTCCAAGTGCACACTTCATACCAAGCAAGGCAAACGACCTTCAAAAGCACATGCTGGTGTGTGTGTGTGTGTGTGTGGAGGGAGAAGTTAGTTTAAGAACCCTCTGCATTAATGAGGGTTAACATCCGTCTTGAGCCAAATCGATTAGCTCCTCTCTCAAGGCAACATCCTCCTTCTCCGTGCTCTTGGCCCTCTGGCCGCCGCTCTGCTCTGGGTGGGGTGGCCTGCCATACTGTACACACGGCTTTCTTCTAGATTATTCTCCACACACTCGGCTGACCCAAAAAGAACACTGGGCCTCTTATTGCTCTCTTCAAAGGCAAACTTGCCAGGAGTAGGGAGGTGGGAGCAAATATCAAGTGCTAAGAGAGAGATTAAAGTGGCGGCCCTACCGAGGGCCTTCAGAATGTGTGTGTGTGTTTGCTAGTCAGCTAGTCAGTGCTGATTTTCAGAGGTTAATATGCAAATGAATGAAATCTAATCTAGCACGTATGTGTCAAATACAGCATATGAAAGATTTGTGGATCAGATTTAGACTTTAATGGGCTTAGCCTGGTTATCGGCAAACTACTGTAAATAAATCACACCCACCTATACAGTCCATTTTCTCATAGTGGAAGCATCGATTACGATTGTCCAGAGCCGTTTATTGGAGGCTACAAATGTGTGCGCACTGTAGCTCAGAGTAAATCCCAGAGCCACCAGGTGACATCAAATGAAATTGAGTGCTGTGCTAGTCCCTTTTTGTTCTCTTATAGGACACCTCAAGCAGGGGAGAAAATCGCTCATGGTCACCATGCTGCTTTGCCGAGTGAAATAAAATGGAGTGCACAAAGGAGCATGGATACTCCCAGGCTATAGTGAGCCAGGTCTAGCTAATGCATGGTCAACACTGGTCATTTGGGTCCATAATGGCTGTGCATATGACTATGTAACTGTAGCAACAGCACCAGCAATGTAAATACTGAGGGATTGGTGTCCGTGCTAGTGGTCCGCTGACTGGGCAGTGCGGTCGTGGCCATGGGGCAGTGATGCAATAGCCATGGCCCAGGGTCAAGCACACAGGGCTGCGCAGTGGCATTCTACTGCACTCGGAAATGTGAGGGAATCTGAAATTACTATGATGGGAGAGAGGACCCTAGACGTAGGAGTAGCCTACCAAAGAGCCAAGACGAAGAGTGGGAGATGGTCTCTGTGTGTGTGTGTGTGTGTGTGTGTGTGTGTGTGTGTGTGTGTGTGTGTGCGTGCGTGCGTGTGTGTTGGATGTCTCTGTGGAGCAGGCGGAGGTTTTTAAATATCAACTGAATTATAGGGGGAGCGGGGCAGGCCTATAATCTCAAATGAGAAAGAGGAGAAGCCAAGGCACATAGAACTTCCCTTTATTCCCAGAGCCAATTCACACCAAATCAATTTCTGAAGGCCGTCAGGGGCCAAGAGAGAAAAAAAGAGGGAATGGAGGGGGTGTGGTTGCTGTGTTGATGTAGAGGGTGGAAGTCAAATAGGAGAGGGGGGTGGGTGACTGCAGATCTCTTGGAACTGCGTCAAACATGCTTTTCTCTACTGCCACCCAGCCCTGTGGAAGACTCACGACCTTCTACTTTGGCGTTAACTGCCTTCTTTGTTTGAACTGGAAGAAAACATCTTTCATCCAAATAATATAGTCAACAGAATATCCTTGATAATGCAGCGACAAGGTAAGAGAAAGAATCAGACATTCATACAGTGCTATAAAAGAGCGTGCACACACACACACACACACACACACACACACACACACACACACACACACAGACACACACACACACACCCACACACACACACACACACACCTCGCTGTGATCAATGAAGAGTGAATCTCTCCACTCTTTCTCTCTCTCTCCCTCTGTCTGGCCACAGCACTGAGGCCCTGCAGACAAAGCGGGGTGACTGACTTCTCAAAAGCAACATGTTCAAGGACTGAAAGCTCAAGGCTGGAGGACTATGAAGCTACATGGGGGCTGACAGCAGAGGTGAGCAGAAGAAAAGGCAACAGAGCCCTCCTCTGCCGGGGAGTAATTACATTCTGCAGCAGTCCACACTTTTTTATCTGGGAGGGAGGGAGAGAGGGAGAGAGAGAGAGAGAGAGAGAGAGAGAGAGAGAGAGAGAGAGAGAGAGAGAGAGAGAGAGAGAGAGAGAGAGAGAGAGAGAGAGAGAGAGAGAGAGAGAGAGAGAGAGGGTAGTTCAGATAAAAGTGTTCACTTAAGCTATGGAAATACCACAAGCACTTTGCAGCAGAGAGAGAGGCAAGAGGAGAGAATATAACGCACCTGAGACTCACAAAGCCAAAAGTCGGGAAAATTGATTTGCCGTTTGCCGCGTTCAGTTTACTGGCCTTGGCTTTGTGAGCTCTCCACCCAAGACCCAGACAAAAGACAGAGAGAAAAGAGCGAGGTCGCAAAATGATGAAAGAGGAGAAGGAAAAGCTTCATGAAATGGAAAAAAAAAATAAACAAATATTTTTTTGTTTAGTTTTTTTTTTTTTTTGAGTATTTTGTACTCATATTTGATGAAATATGAAATTGCTCTGTACAGTAGCTGTTGCCAATGAGGAAATATACAGGGTAAAGCTGTATTCTGGATCTGTGATCTGCATTCTAACTATAAATGAAGTGGAACTTCATGCATGGGGAAGCACACTTCTACGCCAATCAATGTTGTACTGCAGCAATCACATGTTTATAATAAATATATAATATATAACAAATGCAAATTGTGTCACAGACCACGCTATGTCCACAGTACCCAATTCTCCTCATACAAACAGCATGGATGTTTGTGTCCGTTTGTGTCTGAGTGTTAGTTATTCTGTAATTCTACACTCCACAAGGTTGCTGACAGCCATTTTCGTCCAACAGAGAATTGGTTTTGTTCCCGTTCAATAACATTTGACCAACTGGAGCATTTTCACCAAAACAAAACTGATTCCAAACATAGCATTTCAGTTCAGAGCAAGACACAAAAAATAATTGGCTCTGTATTTTGTCGTCTGTCATGTCTTCTACAGCAGTGCCATTCAGTGCCTCTCAATGAAAACACTGTTACTATAGCGACCATCTTCATTTCATACCATTCTCATGTCGCTTGGTGCGTTCCACATGATACTTATAAATTGCGCAGCTTATAGCGCCGAGATGTGATTATCAGCAGGTTAACCACAGGCTATCGTCCAGCAAAGAACACCTTTGGAAGTCAATCAGCGTAGGCAGCTCGGCAGGACATTGGAGCGAACAATAGTCCTGAAAGCCTGGCGACAGAAGAACACAGGGAGAGCTGAGTGCAAAGTAATTGAGCAACTAGCTGCTGATATCCAGAACAAATAAGAGTGAGATTGAGGTCGAGAGTGGGCAGGCCCGGTAATATGAGTTTTTGATGACTGATCCGGTTAAGTTAATGAGAACCACGACCTTCGCACAAGTTCAACACTGGCAAAATGAAAATTTAGGTGTCCTGAGGAAAGCTTGTAAAATTGCACTTTACATCACAAACGTTAGTCATGGACACCATCAGCTCTTCACAATGAAGTCGACAAGTTACCTTCCCCTTAAAAACCAGTCTGTCGCTGCTACATCGACAAAAAATGCAAGAAGTATTGTACTCAAGGGCCTGATTTTTACTCATAAAAATAAAAACAACATAAAAAATGTCATGGAGAGAAAGTAAAAATAAATACAGTATAGTGTGCCACCCTCAGCACACAGTTACACAAAAACCATTCTAACTACATTTTATTTTATTCCACAGCAAGGCTATATCTCAAATAAAATCTGTACATTTTGCGGAGTTAAGATCCTGAACGTCATTATACACAATAAAACACAATAAAATTGAAATAAAATTCGATTATATGAATATATATATATATATATATATATATATTTTTTTTTTTTTATCTATCAGCTAACCATACTGTGACCACTGTAATGTGTTGACCTTAGAGTCTAGGCCACCAAATGCCGAAGGCAATAAGCAATGTGAATACCAAACTATTCTCTGAACCTTGACTTCTTATTGCTTTACTGGTGTGTGTTTGCCCTTTTCCGTGATTCTATTACTGTTATTTCAGAGAGGTAAGCCCTAAGTGCACTCAGCACATAATAATACACTGTGTCCAAAGTCTCTCCCACATAACTTTTTATGTGTGTATTGTGGTCTTCAGGTGGGGAAATGGAGGTAATCGATAGCTATAAAAGGGCAGATTAGCATTTCAGTTTTTATGAGAATGTTTCCCCTGGTGACGCCTCACAGCGTCCAAGTGGCGGGCCCTCTACTGCAGGACCTGCAACCACCCAAGCAACACTGGCTCCTGAAATCAATCTGCCCAGAGGAAAATCGATGGGGTCTCAGCGTTTTATAATATATTTACAAATATCATTCATCCACCTCCCAGAAACAAGAGCCTCTGCCAATGTGGTTTCAAAGCCAAGTTTCTGATGTATGATAGGCCGTATAGCAAATGAAAAAAAAAAATGCTTCTTGGACCTAAAAAAAAAGATCAAATAAAAATAATGCAAATGTGTTCAAGAAACCATGCTGTAGGCCTAATGGCACACAGGAAGCCCTATATAAAACACTAAAGCAGTTATACAGGTGCTCAGAATCTAAGCCAGAACCTAAAACATTTGTAATTGTACATCATCTGTAAATAAAATAACCAATATCCTCCCCTTATGACAAAAGTAGGTAAAATGTATAGGCCTGACACAGACACAAATCTGTGCATTACTGGCAGTCTCTGCAAATGTGTTCAGGAAACCATGCAGTAATGGCACACAGGATGCCATGTTATACAGGTGCTCAGAATCCCAGAGAGCTGTTGTGGTATTAGTCCTAAAACATTTGTAGTTGTACATCATCTGTAAATAAAACATATATACCAATACCCTCCCCTTATGACAAAAGTGGTAAAATGTATAGGCCTGACACAGACACAGACACAAACATGTGCATTACTGGTGGTCTCTGCTCACAGAGTGTGGTGTAAAAAAAAATGTCTCCGACTGAAAGACTAATTTTCCAACAGTAAGAATTGTTTATCCACATGTACATAATGTGGTATTTTATATTAAGGCACCATATTTATTTTATTTTATTTTATGTCAAAGGGCCCAGCTGTGTTTGTTACATGCTAAATATCCTAATATACTAATATGCATTTTTCTAAAGGGCATCGGCATCACTGTAGTTGTTTCAACATTAAAATAGTAATGAACAAGCGTCTTGATATTGTGGCCCTAACTCAATTAATTAAATTAATTTATTACATGTAATAATATGCTAATAATAACAATAATAATAATAATAATAATAATAATAATAATAATAATAATAATAATAATAATTTTAATCTCTAAAACGTAAGAATTTGGAAATTTTTGGGAAATTACTCTCAGTATTTTTATACAAAATATTGGAAACCCAAGATGGCAACAAGCTCCATCAGCATCTCCATGTTCCACCAAGAGCAGCAAGCGAAAGCCATGAACCCAACCAATGAGGCCAAGAGCTTCCATCTAGGCTATACCCACCTCATTAGGAACTCATCCAATCAGAGCACGTCTGTTGACTAGGCTGAGCAATTTGATTGGTGTGTGTACACAACAGAGTTCAGCCAATTGGTAAAGCCTAGCAACAACTGGTAAGAAAAAGGCTAGGTTTTAGCCAACCCCAGCTCCGTGTGGAAAGAAGACTGATATTAATCGCGCCTTTGGACTACTGCCCTACTTTGTGATTGGAAGAGGAATTTAAGCACAGCACAGCACAGCGTTGTACACTAACAAGCAGAGAGGGATACAAAGCTAAAAGAGCCGTTTGTTCTCCCTGCCTCTGAACTGCCGAAAGTTTCTGAAGAGTCGGTCCCTAATGCCACGCAGAATTAGAGCAACACTGACACTGAGAAAGGGAGGGAGCGAGCAAGAGAAAAAACAAGAGTGAGAGAGAAAGAGAGAGAGAGAGAGAGAGAGAGAGAGAGAGAGAGCCCTTGGTCCTCCATCATAAACCTGGCTCTCATTTCCATGCTTCTGCCCATGGAGTGGTGATTACTAATTAGCCAGAGGCTGTGCAGGTTGACTAGCGCAGCCAGGGAAGGTGCATGGAAATTAGCCAAAGTGCAAAACAGCCCCGTGCTGCAGCTACCGCTGCTGCTGCTGACACTAGTTTATGATGGACACTGTCAAGTGCTCTGTTTATAATTCTTCTGTCATTCTCCAAAGTGTACAGCAGAAGGTCACATCAATCAAACGTATTGCTCTGGAACAATATTGCTTTTGTTGCCGTATTGGTCTTCTCCCTCAGTCATTTGCTGAAACGTTGGCAGGAGTAACTGTCTTGTTTTCTGCACTCTGACATACAAGCTATTGAATTTCAGCTCAATTCAGTAGGCCTACTCTCAATTTACACACAGCCTCTATAATGATGCATGGCAAGCAATTTTATTTCCTAATTGTTTTCCCATTTCACCTGAATCTATTTAACAAAGTTCATTTGCAAAATTAGAACTTATACAGAATCCCCAGTGTGCCACAAACGTCCACGTAGAGAATAGGACAAAACTATGTTTACAGAAGAAGTGCAAATTTCTCTCAAAGCCAATGCACCCCAACAGAAACCTTTTCTTTCTCTGCAGCTCCATCTGACCTGTTTATTTATTGCAGACTCAGTGCTTAATGGATTCCACACACGCAGGCTCATGTGACAGGCCTGGGTAGGAGACATTAGCACATTCACCACTGTTGGAGGCGTGTGTGAGGGCCACTGTCTGATCAGGTATCGTTTTAATGACCACACACCAATACTCCCCCCTTCCACACACACACACACACACACACACACTCACACACTTCCTCAGATATTCCAGCTGCAGCTATGCAGGGGAAATAAGGCCATCCCACCGCTAGACGCCACAGGGTCAGTAGGGTGATCTAAGCACCTGTGCAAGTCAGGCCGTGGTGGTGAGGCACACTTCTGGAGCAGGCTCTCGGAAACTGAGAGACATCACAGCATAGTCAAGTCAACATCGTCTGTGGCGTCTGTGGAGTGAGCTTTTGAAAAATAGAACGGGTGTCACAGCCAGTGCCACAGACACAGGAGGGAGGAGTGTTCCTCACTACACTCATCTCTGTAGCCCTTTCTCTCTCTCTCTCTCTCTCTCTCTCTCTCTCTCTCTCTCTCTCTCTCTCTCTCTCTCTCTCTCTCTTGTCCTCCCTCTTTCCGTCTCTTGCCCCATTGCTTTTGCCTCCTTCATCTATCCCTCATTCTTGCCTCAATTTCAGGCTTACTCAAAAGTTCCATATTAGATGCTGCAAGCTGTGACTACACCATTCCAATAGCACTCCAGTTTGCCACACTCCATCTTTAATTGGCTCGTTAGAGACGGTGGCTGATTGCCGAGCGGTGTTCATTAGGCTCCATCTGGCCAAAGGTGGAGGGGCCAGGTGTGGGGCAGGTTCAGCAGGACACTGGGCGGAGCAGGCACAGGCACAGGCAGAGGCAGAGGCTCACCTGCTGGGGCGTTATCTGCTGCATGCAATACTGCTCAGTCTGGTGTGCCCCCATATGAGGCCATCTGAACAGGCCATTCCGTTCCCCTCAGACACACAGACAAGCACTGCACACACAGAGTGGATATACAGTCCAACCCCCCTTTCCCCACCTCACTGCTACTCGGCACCAACACTCTACTCTCTCCAGCAGCAATCCTAATAAACAGCGTTGTGTGTAATCCCTCCCTCCCATCCAATCCCAAAAGCAGCACATTGCCAATAAATGCCTTCCCCCGACTCCACAAATGCACACCTAATAACATCAAGTGTTCCTGCGCTCTATCTCAGCTATAATCAGAAGGATTTCCATAATTACCATGGCAGACACTGTTTCTAAACACAGCATTAGCAGCAGCAATTTCAGCAACTTACCGCCACAAATCCAAGCAATCAGCGGCAATGCTAGCAGCAGAGGCACACAAAGCTAATGCACAGGAGCGAGCAGCAGGCTCACCTGCCCGAGCTCTCTCTCTCTCTCTCTCTCGTAAATAACACCTTCACCCCAGAGACCCGCTTCCAATACAACACCACAAACCGAACACTTACCTCTGCAAGAAACGGCCCCCACGAGCAACAAACAGTTCCACTTAGCACAATCTGCTGTGGAGTGAGTGGTCCATGCCTCCATACAGTGGTGGCTGGCGTGGGGCTGGGTAATGGCCCTGCACAGCACTGCCCAGGCTGGACTGTGGTGAGCCAGAGGGAGGACACACTGCCTTGTGTGGCCAGAGAACTCCTTCCATTGTTAGTCTGACAAGAGGGGCAGGCAGGCAGGCAGGCAGGCAGCGAGCGAGCGAGCGGCACAGTAGCAGGGCCAGGCTAGGGCTAGTGTTCAAAGCGCTAAAGGCCACATCTCAAAGGCCTCTTCCTGTGTCCCTGCTACAGCAGGACGGACGGCTGCACAAAAGGAGTTGGAGGGGTGCGTTTGTTTGGTTGACGTGTGTGTGTTAGCATCGCGCCACCTTTGTGTGCAGCAGTCTCCTGATTTTTTGCCCAACAGTAGAAGAACCAGAAAAGCAGAAAAAAAAATGTGCTTGTGCTTTACAAATGGTGATGAATGGTGATTTTTTTTGTCTAGGCAGTAAGCCTGAAGGCCAGCATGAAGGAGGCAGGTGGGGGGGTGTAAGGAGGGCGAGGAGGGGAGAGGAGACTTTCAGCATGAATACGCCAAGTCGCTGAGTTTGAGAGGCCGCCTTTCAGGGGAAGGGAAGCGGAATTGGCCTGGTGGGGGGTAGAGGGTGATGGGCCGACACGGCAGTGGAGAAGGGATGGAGAGGGAAGGTTGGGAGGAGGTGTGCAGAGGAGCGGTTCAGCTTTACTGGGAATCAAAGGCTGTCAGCTTCAACCAACACCTTTTCAGTGCAAAACAACAGTCAGGTGCATTGCCTGCAGAGGGTGGAGGGGGGAAGAAAGGGAGGAATCAGGAGAGAACAAAAAAGAGGTGGAGGAAGAGAGAGGATAAGCATGAGTGAGCAAAGGAAAAGATGGGGAGGTGAGAGAGGGGATGCAGAGAGAGGAGGAAAAGGTGAACAGAGAAGAAGAAGAAGAAGAAGAAGAAGAAGAAGAAGAAGAAGAAGAGAGGAAAAAGGGGGGGAAGAGGAAGAGGAACAAACAAAAGGAGTCCTAGTCTGTGGTTTCGAATCCTCCCGACTGCTTGGCCCTGGCAGCCCTCCCCGAAATGCCCACACTCCTGTCACGGGCACAAAGGCCGTCAGTCCGAGGGGGTCGGACGCGGCCTGTCGGGCGTGACCCAACCCGCTGCCAGCTCCAGTGCTCGCGGCCAGCTCCCAGCCCCGCCACCGCAGACGGCCCTTTGTGCCGGGGCGTTGGGCCGAGACGCCGTGCGGCGGCGGAGGGGATTAGCCAGAGTTCAGACCGCGGTGAGACCCTTGACACCCTGGGCTTCGCCAAAAAGGGGAAGGGGGGCTGGGCCGGCGTTGAGACAGCGAAACAAAGACTGAGTGCTGGCATCTACACGAATCCGCTTGTTTCTACACCTCTTGACAGACAACAGGTCGAACAAAGAATGCAGGGCAAACGGTTCACAGATTCAACAACAGGGGAAAAAATAAAACTTTCTGATGGCCTTACCAAATCTCCTTGGCCGCCGGAAAAGTCTTTTGTTATGAGTGTGAGACTGTAACCGTGAACGTGTACGTGTGTGTGTGTGTGTGTGTGTGCGTGTGTGTGTGTGTGTGTGTGTGTGTGTGTGTGTGTGTGTGTGTGTGTGTACACACTTGAGAGACATAGAGGTTGTGCTGTTAGGAGTTTGGGGTCACAGAGGACACTATGAAGGGCTGCGGAGAAAAGAGGCTTTTGGGGACCCAATGTTCAGCACCTGCCCGCTGAAAAGGAGCTTTCTTCCCAACATTGTTAGGAGCAGGATGGGAACACTGCAGCCCAGCGTGGGTGAGGGAGAAGGAGGGGAGAGACAGAAAGAGAGACTAGAAGAGGGGAAAATAATAATAATAGTATTTAATACAGGACTACAAGTGATGCTGTGAATATGGTCCCTCCAAATTCAACCATGTCCTGTCCAGCTGTAGCAACAAACACCTGTCAAGTGAAGTCTATAAAGGAAACATGAAATAACAAATATTTCATATTTTATATTTTACAAGAAAGCTCAGTCATCCTCTAATATTTAAAGAGCTCCCACAAGCAGCCTAATTCTTTACCTTGGCCAAATCACTCAAGCAAATCTGCTGTGAGCTCCCTCTAGTGGCCAGTCCTGGCACTGCAGCACATTGGGGATGTTCCCCCACATGGGAGCAGCACGCTGTTATTGATTGTGTAGTGGTGTTATCTTTACTGAGCATAATGGTGTTGCCCTGCCAAAAGCAGCTCCAGGTCCATCCACCAGCAGTGTCCAGCGCAGTTAACTGGGCAGTTAAAGTGACATTACTGTCTCCTCTAATGAACATTCGGCCGCTTTCCTGGGCCTGTAAAACCAGATACTCCAATTATAGAGAGATTGGAATCTGGAAGCAGGCCTCTTAATTAAATCACAAGACCACAATGGATTCAGCTCCATTCGGCAAAACACTAGTCAGATCTATTTACATAAATATCATGGAAGGAATGAAGAGGGGAAAAGAAGAGAAGAGAAGCGCAGAGAAGAAGAGAGAAGAGAGGAGGAGAGAGAGGAGGAGAGAAGAGAATAGGGCATACAGGCACTGGGCTAGATTTCAAAAAAACAAAAAACGGGAGGTCATTAAAACAATGTCATTTAAACAAAATATGATATCTGGCAAGGAAGAAAGAGAGCGGAGGGCCTCCAAAATAAATGTCTGGTCAAAGTGATTCATCCATCGGGACCATCACTGGCCCAAAACCTGGGTTACAACAACACGCTGGAGACTGGGACCAGGACCTGTGTGTGGAGTGGCTGTGAGGAAACAGGCAGAGGAATGGCGACAGACGAGAGAGAGAGAGAGAGAGAGAGAGAGAGAGAGAGAGAGAGAGAGAGAGAGAGAGAGAGAGAGAGAGTGAACAGGGGCAGAGCGGAGCTCACTCGGTCGGCAGCAGCACAGAGATCAGAATCGGGACGGGGACGGGGATTGGGCATGAGTAGGCTGGCTAAGGCTCCTCCTCTGCCTCTGTGCCCTTCACACAACTGAGGCTGGCACACTGAAGCCTGTGAGTCACACTCCACACCACTCTGCCAAACAAATGATATTTGTCTCATCGATTTGATTTCGCCCTCATTGAAACGCTCTCTCTATTGCATTCCATCTCATCTAAGTCTTCTCCGGAGATGAGAAGGCGCAATTCAGCCCAAAATCTATCCACAACAATGGGGGGAGAAACAAAAACAACCCCAAACAAAGTTATTTGCAACAGCACTTGGAAGAAAGAAATCAGCAAATTTCGATTAAAAAATGGAGGGCATAAAATCCCAATGATGCACTTGAGATTGGAGAGGCAGACAGAGTCTAATAACGCACACGTCCCTTCCTCCCTTAAAGAGACCCCGGCATCCAGCGCAAAGAAATAAATAAGGCGTTTTACGACTCGAAGAATGCCTGCCTCGGCCCATTCGCCTGCCTGCTGGCCAGCACACTCACTCTTCTTCTCCTCCTCCTCTCTCCCTCCCTCTCTCCATTCCTCTCTCCCCCCTCCCTCCCTCTCTCTCTCCCTCCCTCATATTGAATGGAGCTGTGAAGCTTTTTAATAAATGAGTTCCTTAATGCTTTCTGTCAGCAGACCCTACTAATTCCCAGCACAGTAATACAGAGGCAGCTGACACAAGAGGACCTGAGAAACAGAGGAGAGGGGTGGAGAGGAGCTCATTTGCTGCTGCTGCGTTTGTTGCTTTTATTCTTTCAATTTCTCCACTAGAATGAAAGAATTTGGTGGAAGAATGTACAGTGCAGTCTCACGCAGCAGTTACTGATAGAACTCGGAAAACTTGTGCTTCTCCTTGAAAAAATTCTTTCAGCTATGACTATTCAATTGCTCTCAACTACAGCTAAGAATGTTTTTTGTGTGTGTGTGTGTGTGTGTGTGTGTGTGTGTGTGTGTGTGTGTGTGTGTGTGTGTGTGTGTGTGTGTATAAACTCTGCAGAAAGCTCATGACTTCTAACTGTAACTATGAACAGACCCAAAGAGAACAACACTACTATCTAAACAAAAGCAGGGCTATTTTAGCTCAGATGTTGCACTTTGAGGCTCATACGATGTTGAGAGTCCCAGCTGTAGGTTACTGTGGCAGAGTGGTCAGGAGAGGGCAGTGAGGCCACTAGTGAAGCCCGATGGCAGTGGCTCCACTGGCCCACTGGTCTCCACACCCAATACAGGCCAGAGAACAAAGCTCTCACTCCACTCACCAAGCTGCTAGATTCTCCACAGCTACAACTAACAGCTAATTATCTCAAATGTCTGATCTGTGTAGCAAGATCTGCTTTCTTTACTCGACCAGAAAAGCTGTAGTTCTGGCCTGGACATCTGAAAATCTCATTTGCCATTATGGTTGTAGTTGGTTGTAATGGCGCGAGAGGCAGAAACTAGCCAACGTTCATAGCCCTCTCATTTCCAACATTGCTGCTCAACATCAACATGTTGCAGACAAGCATACTGTATTCCCATCGCCAGAGGTGCAAGTGTCCAGCTCCAGAGAGCAACCACATCTGTTCCAGGACCATGAATGGACTTTTTTGTCTTGTGCACAATGAAAGAATCAAAAGTGGAACAAAAGGGATAAAAAAAAACTTAAAAGCTTTAATTGTGTTTGTGTTAGCAAGAATAAACAGAATGCCTCTGCAGTTTATAATTTACAGTCCATCTAAAGGCTAGTTTGTATGATGAAGGTTTTCCTTCCTTTTGAATTCTTCATTTCTCCCTGACAACCACAGCATCAGCTGGCTGTGTCTGGTGGCTTTCAAGAGGGATGTGTGTGAGAGGCACACTGGCAGTCCAAGGGATGATTAAAGCCCTTGCAGTTGACAAACACAAGCCTTCATAAAGCCACTTTACAAAGACATCAATCTGGAAGGAAATTGATTGTTTTTGTGTTTCTGCCAAAAATCAATACTGAGGTCATTTTCACATCCAGAGCTATCTTTGGGCTAGTAAT
>JAODXP020000019.1:38015216-38187716 GCA_027497455.2 Sardinella longiceps | reverse complement strand
CACCGTGGACAGCTGTTAATTAGCCAAGCTGAGTGCACCATTAATCGATTAGCCGTCCTGATGCCATATCTCATAACAGCGCTATGCTCCTGAGCGCTTCGTGAAGAAATACGAGCTCTTCCTCCCACTTCCTGCCCTGACTCATTTAGGTAATATGCAGATTTTGGCTGAGGCCGCTTGGACAGACTGTACTTCATATTAAAAATCCACACTGGACTGCGGCTGAACTGTTAAGACAGAGATGGCAAGCTGTGACTGCTGGAATATTCACCTCATCCTGTAGCCAACAAATAGCTTCCTCAAAAGAAGACTTTTCTTCTTCAAATATAGGAAATCTACAAAATGCTTGGCCCCCTTGATACATGTGGCTGCATTAGTCGCTGATAGTGTATGAGAACCAGTTCTCCATGTTCTAAGCTATGTTTCCTAGAGGGTTCGGGCAGCAGGTGTTCCAACACTGGGAGATGGCATTAGCTGTTGCTGCCTGTACAGAATCTGTGTCTAAGCAATTTATCTGGTTAGGGTTTCCTCACAGAGGTAAGTGACTTCTCTGAAATCTGATGACCATGAATTTGCTGAAAACTCATCCATTTAGACAAAAAGGAACACTTGCCTGCACCAATCACACAGATATATTTCTCCATCAACCTCCATTTCCCTCTAGTAATGTACAGACATACAGGAAGACACCACCATTGTTCAGAACACATGATCCATCTTCTCAAGTCAGGGTCTTTCCATCTGTCCTCCATCTTTGACGTAGAGAGTGAGTAGCAGTGAGAGACTCTTCATCAGTTCTGCGGGAAAGCGTGGGGTTCAGGGCGCTTGAATGGGCCAGATGAAGACAACCTTGTTGACCCCTTTATCGCACCTCTGCTCTCACGGTGACGGTAGCCCACCCCTCTCAGGCTCTGAGTCCCTTAGTCTGTCATGCCTTCATTAAGCCCATCGACCCAGACGGCTTATTAAACCAATTCATTATTCCCAATATCGAGCGAGAGTAATGAGACTTCCCCAGGACCGCTGGGACAGGGGAGAGAGAGAGAGAGAGAGAGAGAGAGAGAGAGAGAGAGAGAGAGAGAGAGAGAGAGAGAGAGTTAGAGATAGAGAGAGACAGATTGAAGAGGGAGGCTGATGAGGTAAGTGTGGCAGAGCTACACAAATGTGGGGCTCCTGAACCTTTAGCTGTGAAGTGGAGATGTAGCATCAGTCTTCTAAATCAAAGGAAATAAGGATTGTTAGGGTGTGCTCAGGTCTGGTTATTTTGTATTCTGTCTCTGTGAGTTCAAATTGTATTTTCCATGTCTCGGTGCTTCTCTATTGATTGGTGAACTCTCAAAACAACAAGGAGGCTGCCAAATATTCTTCCCACCCAACCATCCTTTCATCAATTCATCAGCTTCACTCCCCAGATCACCACCTCTTTGTTGGGCTAGCCATTCATTTGTCAGCCCTCATTCCTTTCTGGGCCATGCTTGCCTGCTTGGAGCTGTGCAGGCGTGCCAGACGGACTGCAGCTGCTGGTACGGGCCTTCGGGGAGAACCAGAGCCAGCTCCAGCCACAAGGCTCAAGGCTCCAGGCTCCAGGCTCAGCAGCAAGGACCTGGAGCTTCCTCTGGCCCACTGCCCTTTCCCACGGAGCAGGAGAGAAGGATGACGAGGAGATGGGCGAGGGACAGGGCGCCTGGATCATCCATCAGATGTAATGAGGCAGGGTGATTAGGGCAGGGCTGGGCCTCTCCATCACAGAGCAGGGGATGGGGAAGAGGAAGGGGGGGGTGAGAGACTCAGATAGGGAAGACCAACAGGAGAGCAGGGGAGGCTGAGGACGAAGGAAGGTGTGTGCTGCACATTAAACAGCTTAGGCCCAGAAAAGAGGAGGTCATTAGGACAGAGGAAACCAAATCAACTCCGCCACTCTCCTGCATGCTCTCATTCATCCTCGCTACATTTCTGCCATCTCCTTCTGGTTATATTAGATGAATGCACCACTATAATACAAATGAGTCCATATTGACCCAGGTTCAGGGGTGAGCCATCCTGGATCATGGGCCATCAGGAGAAGAAGAGGTAACACACCTCAGCAGCCTGTAAATACATGACCTAGTGCCCAGTCTCTAATCAGCAACTCCTGTCATATCTTTCATCAATCCAGATCTGAGCTTGCCAATCCATTGCTTAAATAAGACTTGTGTGTGGAGAAAGACCCCTTTATTCCATTTCTCTGTATCTTCATCAGTCCTAATCAGGTCGATTCATGTCTGTCCTTCATTGAATTCCCTGCAGAGATGACAGCCAAAAGGCCAACGATTGGCTGTGACCATGACAGAGGCCTTGGAAGACAGATTGACTCTTTCATGACTGATGCCTGCTTTAGTGGCTCGTGTCATATATAAAAAGAGACTACAAGCAGTAAAGCATGCTCAGAAACACACAAAAGGAAAATACAGACAATAGACCAAGATAGCAGCGCAAACATTCCCATTGTTATGAACAAAGAAATTCACTTCTTAAGATGCATCAAACTTTTTAAAGATTGAATGCAAAGAGAGAATAAAAGAGAGAAACACAATAAGACGGATAGGTCTTCAAAATGTGCTGAGCAACCCAGTTACAGAAATCAATTAAATGTGATTACATTCATAATTACAGATGTCATTCAATCAGTGGAAGGCGTCTTCAGCAATCAAGCCACTACAGGGGTTCGATTTGTTCTTTTAAAAAAAGAACCCCCAACAAAAGCACAGGATTGTTTAGCTCCACACAAACAGTTGCGAATCACACTTTTCATCAACAGAGATTTTCCCCCTCACACTCTCCCTCTCTTTCTCTCGCTAACATGTAAGAGGCAATGTGACAAAAGTTTCTCGATATAACACCCACAGATGGTTTAGCTGCTCCATTGAAAGGATTTTAAGGGCTCATGCCAGCTTAACTTTCCATTCACAGATCACAGCCGTGTTTAACATTATGAACTTGCCGGCGCCGCTGCGCTGAGAAAGCTGGGATTTATTTTACTCTCAGAGCTGCGAAAGAGTCCCAGTGGCACTCGAGGGAGCGGGAGAGAGAGAGAGAGAGAGAGAGAGAGAGAGAGAGAGAGAGAGAGAGAGAGAGAGAGAGAGATGCCGACTTCCCTTTCTCCCAGGTCAAAACTAATCTCATAGCACCCCCTGCAGGAATACACAGCTTTCGAAATGAACATGTTTATAAACACAGGTTTATAAATGTCTATAGTTGAACGAGGGATCCTGGGACCTTTGTTACAAAGGGCTGGCGATTTCTTGTGATGTTAACAGTGTTATTCTCAGTCCACAGCTCTGAATACAGATTATTGCCTTATCCATCTAAAACTAACATGTCCATTCAGAGGTAATGCACAACCTAGTGTAAGTAAGTCAAATTTATTTCTATAGTGCTTTTCACAGACACAGGTCACAAAGTGCTTAACATGGCAGGTGAGAAACTACATAAAATATCATTTTTTTTTTTACTATACCATTTTTAGTAAGGTAGTAAGGTAGTAAGGTTAGGCTGCTATATTACTAAACATGGGCTAAGTTCGTTAACAATCATCCAGGATAAATATTTCCAGGATGTCCAGGGAAACGTCAGAAACGTTAAGTAAATGAACTTAAATTTATGATAACTTTATTAATAGCACTTATGCTAGCTATAGAAAATACGGACTTATTGCAGTCACTGCATTTAGAAAACTAATCGGCCCATGGATCGGCTCACTTTTCAGATACTCAATCCAAGTACTTTTTCCATATAAGGGACCAATATTCAATCCATATATCAGGCAATTGTATATGGGAGGAAAACAAATTATGCGTTTTGTTCCCATGTTGGAAGTAATACTATATTAAATGATATATAATAATTAATATAATATTATGTATTGTCAAAATTATAAAATCTTTACCAAACTGTAAAAAAAAATGTTAACTAGCTACTTGGCCTTGCTTCCTCAAAGACTTGTTCAGGGTCTCTTTATGCTGTCGTCCACACAAACCCCAATCCTGAGCTGGGTCAGCGAGCGTTCTACAGCTTAGGGTCCATGGATTCATGCACAGTCACCACAAGTCTTTTATGGGATGTGTGGGACAGACAGCATATTTTGGTTGTCAGATTTGATGGTGTGCATGGGTGTGTGGGGCTGGATAAGGTCAGCTAAATAAGCAGGTGCCTGGTCATGCAGTGTGCTATACTGTATGCAATGGTGAGGATCTTGAGCAGAATGCTGTAGTGACAAGACAGCCAGAGTGGGGAGCCAAACAGGGATGACATGGCAGTCTGCAATGCAATGAACTTTTACTGGGTTCTGTTTCAGGGTTTCAGTGGTGTGTCTATCAACAGGATAATCCCTCTCTGCTTGAGTGGCTGTTTCTCAATCTACCTCCTGCACCTCTCCATCTGTTCTCCACGCATATGATTACACTCATGATCACCTCAACCTGCAGGAGGCTGCTAGTCAAGTGTTCTGCCAAGGTCTGGACAGGCTACAACAAGTGTCATTAATAGCAGTCTCTTTTGTGTAAAAGATGTTGAGCAGTCGTGAGCTGAATCCGTTAAGTCGTCTTGAATAAAAGCATCTGCTCAATGTAAAAGTTGGCCTTGAAAACAACTGTGTACAGTGCAGCCACTCCATCAAGTCTCCAAACATCCCCAGGCAGACATGACATTTACGAACCAACTGAGCAATTTTTTTCTTTCTAGTCTTTTCTTGGCCATGGCGTCACAGCCTTTGTTCACCAAACTATCAAAGACATCAAAGGGGTTCATCAATAGACTTGATCACTGATCAACTCCAAAGAGACCACCCTCCTTGGACAGGACAAAGCAAGAAGAAGCTTCCATTATCGATCGGAAAAACTTCAAAGCCCAATCCATTCGCAGCAGGATGGCCGGGAATGACAGGAACGCTGAGGTCAGACCAAATGATCCGGAATGATCCAGAAGTGTGGCATCTGAGAGACAGACAGTAGAAAGGAAATTGCTACAATCTGCAGGTCAGCACATGTACATGGTGGTAGTGGTAGTTAGGGTGGTTTCCAAGAATGACAATGCTGCCAAGATTCTTCTAGAAAACGTCTGAATAGGACAGGCTCAAGCGCTGGTCCGCTATTAAGCTCCGTCAATATGAGATGAGGCGAGTTATGATCATCAGCTGGGAAGCGCGGATGATAGAATGGGGCATCAGTTGCACATTCTCACCCCCACAGGGACGTGACACGATACAGGAAACCCACCAGTCAATATCCCTGACAGTGATTGGATGAATTAATGATGCTCTCTTGTGCTTTCTTGCCTTTTTCACTGATGGTGAAAGGCCTTCAGAGAGCACTCTCCCCCTGCGGTAGAGAGCTGGTTTCATTTAATATAATTATGTGTGATTTAGCACAGCGGAAAAATGTTCAACCGTACATACACGGGGCTCACGTCAATGCTGATGGCGCTCTCTCTCGCTCGCTCGCTCTCTCTCCCTCTCTGTGTGTGGGAGCAAGACAGACTGTGAGGAACGGAGTTGATCACATCCTGTTCTTAAGCTGGTGCTCTGTAGGGCTGGAGCTGTGCAAATATACAAGTCAAACAGCCGTCAGGATGACGGGGAGACAGGGAAAAGAGAGAAGGGTTACAGTTGGTGCCCAAGGCAGATCTGTTTGTCAGGTCTGACACCTTATCCTCATCTTTCCCATACAGCGGAGGGAGAGAGAATGAGAGAAAGAGATGGAGGGCCTCCAAGAAACGAGGAAACCAAAGAAGCCTGTCAGTCAATCAGCAAACCTCTTACAAGGAAATCAACCCATATCCCTGCTGCTTGAGCTTGCCCAGAACAGCCACTAGAAAAAGGCATAGGAAGCAAGGGCTGTTCAGCAAATCCCACGGTTTACACAAACTAACAATAATCTGTTTCAGGTTAATATTTTCATGCTTCTATTGAGGTCTTGCAGTAGTTATACTGCACAACTGACAGTCACTGACAACCTGGGTTTGGATCCTGTACACCATGTAGCAAGTCTGTGTCGCTTTGGATAAAGGTATCTGCTCAACTTTACTTTAATCTTCGTCAGGGCCGATGAAAAGTCAACGCAAGGAATGCAAACGTGAACAAAGATGCTATAATGTCTACTTTGTGATGCTATAATGTCTACTTTTTGTACTAAGTGTGTAACAAAAACTTTGCAGACGTTTGTACCGAAGTTCCTCAAGACGCATCCAAGTGATGAGAAAAGTATAACATAAAATGCGGCCTAACTAATCTCCTTAAAGGCATAGGCAGCTCCATTTCCACTGAGCGTTTAGGCTAATTAAACAGTGTCCTAATCAGAGCTGATCAGACGGCAATAATCTCTATGCCATCTCACGTGGCCAGGCAGCTTCGCTAGGAGGAGCCAGCCAGGTCTCCTGCAATATCCCACTGCTAGAACATTAACATCGGGAGCGGCGAGGACAAACCGTCAAGGGGAGGAAGAAATATGGAGAGAGAGGGGGGGAGAGCAAAAGGAGCGAGTAAAAATGCTTCCTCTTGCAAAATGAGTCTCAATTTCAGAATGCAGATTTAATTGTGAGGAACAAATAGAATGAAGTGACTGTGCAAGAGGATGGGACAAGGCGCCCCACTTAAGAGGCAGCTGCAGAGGCTGCCAACTCTCCCTGTTCAACTGCAATAGGGCACAGCATAGCATAGGTCCACTACATCACTACCGCTTAGCAGTCTCAGAGAGTAAAAGAGAAACAGTCTCAAAAAGAATGGATGTTCATGGAAGGATACTTCATAGTCATGGCTTGACCAGCATACCTTCTCACATACTCCATTCTCATCTGCATGACAACCAAAACACACGATAGAGGCCAATCCTCGCACTAGAGTAGAGTGGCAAATGCAGGAAGTGCAGTGATCCACTGGTTATGAACTTTAGAAGTTGCAACTGCCACCATATTGAGGACCACCAAACACCAAGAAGAGAAGAGTGGTTAGGGGGAGCTGGGGAGGGTCTCCAAAACTAGCTTACTGGAGTGAAGTGTTCAGTCAGAGGCTGAAAGTCAAAGTCATGGCAGAAAAGTTCAGCAGTTCAGACCTGACAGAGAGACAAGTGGGCCAATTTAGCGGCAGGGCTCTTTAGCGAAGTTAGTGGGAGCGAAGGGGGGCTCGGAGAGCGTGTATCCGATTTCAGGGCATCATGGGCAGGGTAATTGGGCTAAACAGAGTGCATAATTGCTTTGGCTTCTCCGGATACTTGGCCATAAAAGCAGGAGGGAGTTTGGCGAAGTCATAAATCTGAATGTAGGTGGAAATTAGATTTATCAAAGCGTGCTCCTTAACCCAAAGAGCCCTCTCTTCCGTTGAGGTCACTAACTCGGGCAGTCCCATCCAAGAGGGTCAGTGAGGTAAATTTAGCTGTATCTCACACACACACACACACACACACACACACACACACACACACACACACACACACACACAAACAAACAAGCACACACACAACCAAGCGCGCACACACGGGTGAAACCAACAGGCAGGTGAAACCAACAGGCTTCACAGTGTTTAGGGCAGTACTACTTACAAGTAACTCCGATGGGTCAACACTTCTAAACTGTTCACAGAGTGGCAACATTAAGTCACTTCTATGAGTATGGAAGCCATGATGATGAACCCGCCAGCAGGCCAAGCCCACAGGAGGGGCAGATAAAACAAGAGAGATGAGAAATGTAACAGGGGGGAACAGAGGGAAGGCCTGGGCCTTCAGGGGAAACTTTAGGCCATTAGCTCAGGCCTGGGAGGAGTAGCGAGGGGAGGGGAAGGGAGGGGAGGGGAGGGGAAGGGGTTGGTGGGGGCAGGTGAATCAGAGCAGTCAGAGCTCAGCGGTAAGATTTGTAAAATTGCACAATCTGTCACCAAAAACATTACAGCCATCACACAAGAATAGGGTTCAGATTTCACCCCAGACCAAATGGTGCCAGAGCGCGCACACACACACATACACACACACACACACACACACACACACACACACACACACACACACAGATAAATAAACACAAGTACACAAGCAATCTTCCTCCATATTTACACACAGAGTGAGTCTGTGTCCTGTAAACAAAGAGGAGCTCTAGGCATCACCTCATGTTTTGGCAGGATGATGTCAGAGGGTAATGAAGCTGGACTCAGGACTAATCCTTCACACAGATCAACTCAGATGAACTCCTTGACCTGCTCAATCTCCACCAACATTACCAACAGGGGAGCTACAGTATGTCTCACGCACAGATAGAAATCATTTCTGTTTATCTGCTCAGAGTTAAGTTCAAATGCTATGGCCATTGTCACAACACTGGGTTTTATGTGTGTTTTTTGTTATTTTCATTGATGATAAATTCCTTATTCAGTCATTACACACATGCACAGAATCATGGCTTATGAAAAACATAAGATCCTTTACTCACCTCAAATAATTCTATTCAGGTCAATTAAAGGTGACATAGAATGGATTAATTGAGTATTGTGTCTTGTTCTCTGATGTTAAAAGACAATATATTCAATTCTATTTTGTCCAAAAGAAGATCAAGTGATATTTTACAAGCCTAGTTAACACCTCATATTTCAGATGTGTATTGAAATGGGCTTTTTGCCTAAACAACGCCCCACTCTGGCAACCTTAATTGAATTGCAATGGCTTTGTGCTATTTGACATCATTTGTAGGCTTTGTTCTAATTCGCCCATGATTTAGTGGCTATTTCTAAATGTAGGATTTCCATATGAAAGAGGGCAGAACCATGCCTCATGTTCATGATAGCTCTAGCTATCACACCCTAGCACAACCTCTCTTAATTCATCAAAACCACTGTAAAAGTAGTTTTCCATTCTATGTCTCCTTTAAGGCATGCACTGTAGATTTGGACTGGGATAGCACGACAACCTCAAGAGAGATTACTCTATTTACCTTCCCTCTTTTACTGCTCATATTAGCATTTACACACACACACACACACACACACACACACACTTTCCTTGAGATGTTGAAATTAGTCTTGAAGGGTAACGTAGAGAAATACTTTACAAAGAAAATACAGTAATCATACTTAGTACTGATGGAAATATTCATATATAACAGCATTAACTTTCAATAGCGTCTTCAGCTCCTCCAGTTGCCACATAAGTTCATACAGCACTGCTGAATAGACATGCACAGCAGACAAAAGCACTACTGTCATTTCGGTAAAGAACTCAACAACACAAAAACCAATTGCCCCCAGGATTCACAGGAAAACCCTCATCTTCCTCAAACAAGAGGAAACTCCAAAAAGTGGGAGAAATCAATGCTCGTTTCTGCTGTCCAGCAAGGACCCTACATTTGGACACGTCCCATCTCGGGCCCACTCTGAGATGAGATCCGACTGAGAACTGAGTGGCTAGACATAACAAAAGCATGTTGGCCGCGCTGATCAAATAAAGGAAGATGTCCGAGCGACTGACCGAGTGCCAAAACCTCCCATCTGGAGGCGACAGGCAGGCCGGCAGCTGATAAGGTGGAGCTGAAGGAGTTTGTGTGAACATAAATCTCACACCTAATAGTCACTAATCATGTTTTCCATGCTGACGGCTGAGTTTTCATTGGGCTGGTTACCACTAACACATGGAATCAATCCCAGCTGCCGAGTGAGTCTCCAGCAGCGCCAGTAGAGGAGCAGAGAAAGGCAAACGCAGCAGCACAGCAGCCCTCTGCATTAGTGGAGGGGAAGACAGTACATGTGACTGAGTGGGGATGTGCGTGCTGCATTCCACAGCCTGTCCCACTCAAACTCTATGGCAGCCTCTACCGCTTTGGTATGTCCAACACAAGTATATCTTTATATCTTTAAAAAGAAGGGGAGAAAATTGCAGCTGAGTTCAAACAACAACTTCAACACATTTCTTAAACCCCACAAAATTCAGACTACCATGCATCACTGACAGAGATCTCTTTCCATACTCATGTGCTGGACACTGGGCCAAACATTGAGCAACTTGTGGAGACAAATACACAAGGGGAAAGACAACTGAAAGTCTGAAGCAGAGAGCATGTCTGAAATGAAGTAAGCATCTTCCTGTTGTTTACCCCTGCACTCTTACAAGAGCTCAACCTCTGCGGGAGGCCTGACATCAGCGAGACTGTGAGATCTGATCAAACTGTGGACACAGGCAGACTACAGAGCCCTTTTGTTTGGCCAGGAGTATTTGACAGTTTGTCCAAGTCTTGGCAGCCTTGGCGCTGTCTGTCTGTCTTTGTGTGAGTGAGTGAGGTCCAGGCCCCAGCTCTCAGGCAAAGGCCGAAAGAGGGGAGGGAGCTGGGAGGTGGACAGAGCAACACTGCCCTCTGCTGGTGGCACAGGACACACATGACATGAACACACACAGCACAGGCAAAAAGGGCCATACTAGGAATGATTTTTCACAAGCATGTCTATCGGAATGCATAACATCTGGAAGCGTAGTGGTTAATTCAATTAAGTGTTTAGGTGTGGTTTTCAAATTGTGTGTGTGCTGGGGGGTGGTCTAAAATCAAACTCCAAGTAAGCACTTCACACTGACGAGCCAAATTTGGCAAAGTGACATGAGGCCCCAAAGTCCTCGCTGCAGCTGTTCCACAGCCCTCACATACCCACCCAACACACAGGCACCCTGGGCAAAGGTTTCTCTCTGCGCACGCAACTCAAACATTCAAACACACACAAGCATGAACCCTTCACAGGTCAGCAGTCAGCAGGCTGAGCGGAGCGACAGTGGCGTTGGCTGAGGGCTGAGGGGTGCGGGGTAAGAGGGTAAGAGAGCACGCTGCTTACCAGTTTGTTCTCCTGCATGTAGATGCGCTGCAGCTTGGGGCAGCCCTTGGCCAGAGCCACCATGCCCTCGTCACTGATGTTGTAGCACTGGCCCAGGTGCACGTCCTTCAGCTCCGAGCAGTGCTGGCCCAGCTAGGGGGGGACAGGACAAGGCAACACACACAGTGAGACTCAGAAATAGGCACAGGCAATAAAACTGTTGCTTCATCTTGGAATTGGACTCAGAGTGGTTGTTTTTACTTGTGGTTGCTTGATTGAGAAAGTGCTCATGTGCTAGCTTGATTGAGAAATAGTTGGGACAGAAAATGTGTGTGTGTTTTGCAAGTCTGTATGAGCATGAAAAAAAGGAAAAAGCCAACAGTATTCCCCATCCTTCCCCAACCATCCCCCACCTGTCTTCACCTACTGTAGAAATACATTACAAATCAACTCATAAACTGCTTGTATCTCTTGACACTATATCCATAATGAAATTTGAAGGGTCAGAAATTGATACACACACACACACACGCACACACACACACATACCTTAATGTATATTCACTTCTGCATATTTTCCATGCATCATGAGAGAAGATTCATCCCATTCACTCATCCCTTGCTTAAAATCATTTGTGCATTTGAAAAATGGTCCATATAAAACACCCTTGTGTCAGTAATGCTGCATATTTCTGCTGCGCAGCGCACAGTATATCTGGTGCATGTCTCACATGTTATGTTGAAGATGACATTTCACTTGACTTAACTTCATCTCTATTAAGAGTGCACAACTAAAGACAAAATGACAGGCACAAGAACAGGCTCTGATCTTGGTTAAGTGCCCCTCTCCACAAAAGGAACACACTTTAACAGATTCTGGCTAAGGCCCTAGCTCAAAATGACAGAGCTATTAGATCCAAATCCCCTTTGACCAAAAGGATGTTACAACTATATTATGACAGTATCACTACGCACATATTTGGCCGCAATCCCATTATTTTGTTATGTGCTGAAACAATCTCCATCCAAATGTGTGAGTCCATCTGAATATGTTCTCTGTAGCTGCTCACAACAGTACACCAGTACACCTCCGTTTTGCCTTTGCATTTTTGGCCCATGTTTGCCTAAACTAAATGGCAGGCTGCATATGTAGCAATTCATCAACATTTGTAATTATGGAAAATTAAACTGCTTGTATCTCAAACTTTTCCCTGGGCCTCACCTGCAATGACCAAGTGACTGAATTCATTGACTAGCATAGACTGACCAATCAATTTAGTTTCTTTGTGTGTCGTGTGGCATTGACTGTTCACTTTCTACATAGAGGTAGTTAAATATGCCGTTCTATTCCATTAGATTTTCCATTCAATCTGGCCGAGCATCGCGACTTGCGCGACTAAAATAGAAACGGGCTGAGCGACTAAAATCTTTTTAAAAAGTTGCGTAGCAATGTGACTACCGTAGTCGCACTGCATCGTGTAGCATTCAGTTAGGACATTCCAATAGAAACCAAAGTGATGGAATTCTTTTTGTTGCACACATGCAGTCGCGTCGCATTCAGTTAGGACACAATTTGGCATGTTGGCTTTGCGCCAATTTTCAGTTCAAACATGGATTAATACAAATGTGGAGTGCAAAAAAACACACTAATGGAGATGCCGCCTTAACCCTGCATCAAGCTAAAAGCCAACAGCCCTGCGAAGTACGCAGTCACAGCCTTTTGAGGTACACACTAAGATATCTTTCTATGACTGTGCAAGGGATAAGGCCACTGACCAGCTTGAGTGCGTGGTCAGTCAGCTTGTCCTGGTTGCCCACGTGGACCTTCACCAGCAGAGGGCAGTGTGAGGCGATGGTGCAGAGGGAGAGGTCACTCAGCTGCTTGCAGCGGTAGGCCGTGTATTTCAGCAGGCCCGATGACTGGGAGGCCAGCGAGCACACGCCGTGGTCCTGCACGTTCCGGCAGTCGGAGATGTTGACCTCCGTCACGTTCTGCCGGCGTGAGGCAATCTTCACCAGCAGCTCATCATTCACCTGTAGGTATGAGATGAGAGAGGGGCGGAGCAGAGGACATTCAATCGACTTTTTAAGATTTCAATAAAAACTGATATTACAAACCTCTTGTCAAAAAGCAATTTGAAACATATCTGGGGATGTATAGCCACACACACACAAAAAAAAAAACAAGATATATTCATTCTGTCATGTGGGTTATCGCATTTGATTCTGAGATAAGTTGTGATACTAGCTCATGGTCACGTTTCACTGGACAACAGCCAGGTATTTGATCTGGACTGTAAACTTTGACAGAGGACAACTGGGGTGAGGACCCACCTGTTGCAGGCCACTGAGGTCGATGTGCTTCCAGAACTGGAAGTCTAAACACAGGTCCCGCCAGTACTTACACACCAGAGAGGCGCCGAGGCAGCGCTCCCGCACCGTCAGGTGGGAAAACACCTGGAACCACAGAGCAGAGGAAAACAGTCAGTAGTACACAAGGACCATGGGCTCTAGAGCTAGCCATCCATCTCCGCACACACACATGCACAAATACACATACACAGCTGATAACCCCCGTCCCACTTGCAAAAAAAAAAAATGCATTCTAATGCTTCTTGTTTTTCTGAGATGGAGTTCAGGAAAAACAGACATAAACTCTGAAACACAATTATGCCACTTTAGTTTAGGCTTGCATTTTGGCACAATTGAATCAGGGAGGCCAATAAAAGTGCAAAAACACAACAAAGCTGAATGTCATCTAAGATCAGATTTTTATACCTGCATTCTCTTTATTAACCTGGTGACATCATTCTACGTACTTCGCCACTAAATTAGATTTCGGTCTCGTCCATAGTATGGCCCAGACGTATTGTTTGGTTCGCCGACGGTTTCTAGCCAATCAGCAAACAGTTTATAGCGGTGTCACAGAACTTGCCTGCCGAGTTGCTTATAGTACTCCAGCAGCTTGGAGCTCGACAGTATAGGAACGTGTTTGTTATGCTATCCTCCCCTCCACTTTCGAAATTACCTTTACAAAATATTCACGTCATTAACATCCATGATCTTGAAGATTCATTGCCACTGCAATGTCAAAATAGAAACTTGCCATTGATCTGTTTACTACTGAACGTGGAAGTTGGAAGCATGAAAGCCAGGTGAGACAGAACAGAATACGTAATTTCCAAATGGAAACATATTCTAATTATATTGTTCCAGACTGTATGACGGAGAGAATAGTAGTCACAGTCAGGTAAAGGCCAGGCTATCTCTTTATCTCCACAGTAATATTCATCAGAGCAGTGCTCATTTTAGTGAAAGGCCGAATTTGGAGCACTGCCTGATATTGTGTCGCCTAGAACTGTAGCAAGTTCTTATCTCACCAGGGCCAGGGGAGGGGTAAAGAATGTTCCAATCACAAAACTTCCTGTGTAAAGTGAGCTTTTTATATACACACTCAGAAAATGAATGGCCAGACCACTTGTTCCTAAACAAAAAGAAGTGAACTCTTCAGTAGGCTATAAGCTACATAAGATGCATCCTACTGGTTGTTGCTCTTCTCCAACAAGCACCAGACCTGCTCCAACAGACCACACCTGGGATATGGCGCTAGGCGCCAATCATCTCCTTACGCTTTACTGATTGAGACTAACATCAACGTAACAGAATGAGTCTGTTTAAGTTGCTTTAAAAGGGGTGATCCAAAGACAGTTTTCTAAATAACCACAAGCAGTTTCCAAAAAAGAAAATGATGCATCCATTGCTAAACTACCACCCAATTTTAAACCCAGCTTTATATAGGCTATTATTGCCTAAGAATACAGTGCGCATTTGGAGACTGGTTTAGAGTCGAACCCACTTACAAATTCACACCCATCCACAACACACACAGACCTTCTGCATGCATTCATGCATGCTCCAACTGACCTTCAAGAGGATGGTGGAGGGAAGGTGATTGATGCAGGATGCATCTGCCGTGTCAGTGGTGGCCCGTGAGCCCTCAGAGGCAGGGCTGGTGCTCTCCCCGATGTCTCTCTGCACTGGCGCCACACCCACATTATCTTCGCTGGAGGAGGAGGCCGAGGAGGATGAAGACGAAGATGCGGAGGAGGGTAAGGAGCAGAGGGGCAGGAGGCGGTGGGCTGCAGTATCCGCAGCAGCTGCACCCCCTCCCCCAGTGGCCCCGGCTACTCCCTCCGCGCTCTCAGGGAAGGCACAGCGCGGCTGCTTGCAGGGTGTGCAGCGCTGCAGCTCAGCGCATTTACGCTTGCACACCATCTCAGCGAGGCCCGGTGCGGGCACAGCAACCGAAGCAGCGACGGTGGCCGCCGGGCGGAACAGGGAAGGAGGTCCGAGTAACTTGGCAGGGACCGAGGCGGTCAACAAGGCCAGCTCGGCATGCGGCGCCAAGAGGAAGTGGGCACAGGCCTCTGGCGAGCCCAGCGAGGAGGCGTAGCGTTGGGCAAGCTTGGAGGCCGACGCGGCTACGGCACCACTGCTGCTGCCACCGCTGGTCTCCAGAGGCTCGTCGTCGGGGCTACTACTGCTGCCGTGGACGATGAAGCAGAGCATGCAGGGGCCCTGAAACAGGCAGTTCCTTTTCCTCTTCTTCTTACGCAGCTTGCGTGTTCGCTTTTTCAGGCGGTAACCATTTTTCGAGAGAAGATGGCCCATATAGATGACTCACTTGAACTCTGAAACACAAAAGAAAGACAGAATTTATAATGAGACACAGCAAACTCCCAGTGCCAGACCTATGCCCCAAGCCCTGTAACCTCAAAAACCTATCAGGCATTAATTGATTTCACAGTTGACAGATTCATGACAGCTCATAATTCAAGATTTGTGATTCATGTCTTTGAAGGTTTAGGACTTAAAATTAGGAGGAACCTGGGATTCAGCCAAAGCCAACTCAATCAGACGTTCTGGGGAACTGTCATTTATTGACAGTGAGAACGGTAAAGTGCCCATGATGGGTGTACTCATTCACATAGCCTACGTTACTTTACAAGTAGCGTCCCCACACATCCACTCTGGCAATGAGCTTCATCAGCATTTCTCTCTACATCTTTCACTCAATGAAATACCATCTTCTGCAAGTATATTATAAATCTCTCTTTGTTTGTTTTGTGATAAAACTACTACTCCGGTCTGAGTCAAAACTGTCTGGAAGTTAGCTTCAACAACTGAGAGGTAACGTTAGCTAACGTTGAGAGCAACATTAGTGTTTGCTCTAGAACAGGTTGACAACTTGTTCTATGACACTTCGCATATTTAGCGTCAATCCTATCTGGCAGAAGAATTCAAAAATTTCACAACCTACTTCCTCTCGACTTTCACGAGAATTGCAGTAGCAAGTGAATTACTATTATATTCATCCAAGCGTAGCAGTCAAGCTACAAACATCCCCAGCAGCAGCCAAGCGCTTCGATAAAACCAAGTAGCTCATTCCCTCACCAGTTCGCGCGGTGCAGACCACCTCTGTCCCGCGATATCATAATCTGTGTTTCCAATGGAAAGATGTGTTGAAATAGTTACTACTTATTAAAATCCGATGAAACACCACAAGACAGTTATATCCACATAATGTTTGTGAAAACACTTCCGGGATTTTTACGAAACAGGAAGTACTGCCTCCAACTAGGGAGGTACAACCTGGCTGGAGGATGGCTGTGTCCATCAATTAGAGTTGCGGCGTTCTCGTGCGAATGTATCACCTTGTCTTGAGAACTAGCCTATTTCAGTTATTTTTGTATCTTTTAATGTTATGAGCACTCTATTTAGAATTTGTTGAATTAAAATTATCTATATCTGTTGTTTTCGATGCCATGCTTGATAGATTCATGTATGTCGGGTTGATACTTGGGCTATTCATTAAATTGCCCTAGAATCAGTTTTCTTTACTTTTTGTCTCCCTCTCTCTCACGCACGCACGCATGCACTCGCGAACACACACATTAACCAGGAATTTTCCAATTCCATACAGGCTACGCCTACATCATGTCGCTTTTCCAAAAATGGACACCTGTTACAGCCTTCAGCCGACAACAGCCAGTGTTGTGTCTGCAAGCATGGGCCTTTGGTAAGGGAAGGAAATGCGGTAGGGCTGATTTATCCATGGAAATCCAAGCAAGAAAGTGGTTTCATGAGCCAACAAGAAGGAGCAGGGCGTGTATTCGTTTTCTGCCAGGAGGAAAAAAGCGTTCCATAAATAGCATGGGCTGAGTCCTTGCGTCGCCTCTGTGCAGGCACTTTTTTATTGGAATTTGGTGAAATGGCTACAGAGGCTCCTGTAACGACTCAAGTCTCTCGTCACCAACCCATTCACCTTCCTTTCGAGTTTGATATCACGGACGTCGAAGGATATGAAGTTTACGATCGACATGGAGTTTCAGTTCCTTTTCAGAGTTTGTATCAGGAGCGAAAATGCATCATTATTTTCGTGAGGGTAAGACGTTTGATCATCAATTTGGCTTCAGGCCTACACACCAGTCAAAAGGCAGCTGCATGCATGCTGTGCTATTCATCCTATAGGCCTAACTTTTTCACATAAAGTGAAATATTTCAATTATTCGTGTTAGGCTATCCCTCTAGGGAAGTAGTCTAATGTGTTAGAGATGCTGGTCATTCATCCAGCAGGACTTGGAACCTGGAATCAGGGAGGGTAAAAGGGGCTTGCTTGCTTGCTGGGTTTCTACAACATCTTAACAGTGCCACATACTGATTGCCTGATTCTCTCATTTTCAAGGATCAAAAGCTTGTAGATTTAAGGCCTTACTTGTTATAGACTTATTGAACTTTGTTTTCTCCCTTTTGAAGTATAGCCTACCGATTATTACATTAAAAATTGGTCTCATTTGTCTTATTGTTCATTGTTAGGCTACAATGTTTAGGCTACTCATCTTATTTATTATTATTTTATAGCCTATCAGGGCTGCTGAAAAAGTGCTTAAATCTCCGCCAAGCTCTAGCTTACTGTAAATTAAATGGTTGTTGATGATGATGATGGCTGTTTTCATCGGTTGTTTTAACACAAATGGAAATAGGCTTATTGCACTTTATTATGATAAATGTATATAATTTCAAAGTTTCCTTACCTTGCTATTATTTAAATTAATTAAATTTTCACCAGTCTCTATTCCAGTAGTGAGTTGAGTTTGTCAAAACACTTACAAACTAATAGATTATTCAATTAATTATGAGCAAGGACAGATATCAAATGATCTGAAATCTATATTGAGTCTGTTTTTATTTCCAGCACTTTTTATGTTACACCTGCAAAGAATACGTTGAAGACCTCAGCAGGATATCCAAAAACGCTCTCCGGGTGAGACATTAAAACCAAAGTTATTATTATTATACTATTTTTAGCTGTGAAGGGCTGATGTTTTTATTATAAAAGCTTAATTAGAAAATTTCAGTTTATGTCTATGCCTATGGTTTTATCCACATCCACTTATTTAATTATTTTTCCGTCGAATCAGACTAATGCCCATGATTTCATGTTTGTCTCTAAAATACATTGAAGAGCCTGCTTCATATGGCTAGGTTCAGATTGCATACTGTACCTAATCAAAACTTTAATACAGGATGCTGGATTAAGGATGGTTATTATAGGACAGTCGGCTCCACGTCATATAGAGGTAAAGTTGTACTTACATATACAATGAGGTCCAATTATATTCAATTCAGTAACGTATTTGTGTAGTCCAAATTGTAATGATCAATAATCTAATTTCTCTGTAGCCATTTTGTTCTCTGACGGGATGTCCACATGAAGTTTATGTAGACCCTGAAAGGCATATTTACGGTCGCCTTGGCCTGAGGAGGGGGGAGATATTTATGGAGTCAGGTAAACAATGTCTCTTTTTCCTGATACATCTTTGATGTATCTTAATAACCAATCTGGTTTTAAAAGTGGCCACTCCACTGAAACAGCTCTGTTGTCGGAAATGAAGTCCTCTGTATTCATCTAGCTTGACCTGTCAGCAGCATTTGACAGTCAATCACAGAATCCTACCAACTATACTCTAAAATAAGGGTATCACAGGTCAAAGCATATTCCTAGTTTAAATCCTATCTCACAGGGGATGTGGTACGGATGTGTGCCCTAGGTCAAAGTGTTAAAGTGTGGTGTAAATGTGGCTAGGGCACACATCTGCACCACATCTCACACGGGTGAGGCCCCTCCTGTTTGCTATGTATATTGAACCTCATTGAACCAGATCATTCGCTCACATGGCTTCTCCTATCACTGCTATGCTCTATCTTCCAATCAAACCTGACAACCATACGGTCTCAGCATGAATCTCAGATTGTCTCTCTGATATATCCACACAGCATCTGTGAGTCCCCATGTTAAATCAAGTATGTTAATGGGGAGCTTGAAAAGTATGTGGCGTGCCATGAACAGCCCTGCATTTGATTTTCAAGGAGACCCACTTCAGCAAGGAGGCACCCTTATTGTTGGACCAGGTGACCCTTCTGACTCATCTGTGCTATCTCATTCAGCACATTGTTGTCAACATATCTGTAACCTCCTGTTTATCTGATTCAGTCAAAAACAAACAACATTTTTTTTTCTCTCCACTTTGTCCTTCCCATGATCATCCAGGTCCCAAGGTCCATTTTGCACATTTTGATGGTAATCGCCTGGACCATATGCCCATCCACTGGCTATTACAGTTGGTTGGACTGCCACCAACAGATTTCAGAGACCACTCAAAGGTCATTGACATTTAATTAATAATCTAATGTCTCTGTGGTGTATTCTGCTAAACCTCTACCTGCAAGCTATTATGATCAGGCAGGCACCTGTCAGGCTCAGAGGTGCTCAGCCAGACTGTTAATGAACTGACTCAGGGTGATGGCCAACTGATGGTAGAGCAGGTTATATTAAGCATTAATGCATGGATCTGTATGCTTTTTGCTAAAGAACTAAATGTTTCTATGTTGTTATTTCAAAACAATTAAATATATATATATATATCTTCAGTCTTCACACTGTATAGTAACACATAAAAAGTGATTTGTGAATACTTCAATTAAATGATGTTAGGCTACTGTTCAGCAACATTATATTATAGTCAATCCAAAGGTGGTTGTCTAAACTAAACAGCCAGACATCATGTTAAAGTGAGGGGGTGAGATCTATCATGGAAGAGGCATTTAGATGGAGTTCATTTTGACGAGTAGCATCGTGGGAGGGTCAGTCACAGGGCCCCTAGGAAGGAAGCAGAGTCGGTCTTGGCACCATCCTCCTGTGAAGTTGGTCGCAGTCCACTCCGGAGAAGCTGGGAGTCAAACAGTGAAAGGCAGGCTTTAGAGTAAGGTTGATCCCATCTTCCTGTAAGAACAGAAACCAACCCCAGCCAATAAAGTATCAAACTGATCATTTAGATTTATAGTGGTCTGCTAAATGGACACTCAATGTCCATGTTTCCCTTGACCTGCAATGTAGATTATAATATCATTTATTTACTAGATGTAAACTCCTGCTTTCCTGAGAAATAGAATTTCCATCTGTGGTGAGCTAGCCATGTTGTGGTTAGTGTCCATCCTTTAAAGGAGCCATATTAAGCCTTTTTCAAGCTAACATTTTTAGCTTTAATGTTCAGAACAGGCTATTTCTCATGGGAGCGTGCACCAGGTAACTAGACACCTGCAGCCAACACATTGAGGATTTCCCCTGTAGCAGGACAGCCCACCCCTAATTAGTCAATTAATCATTTTTCATTGTTCTCAGCAGTGCCAACTTGTCTTTCTTTATTTCCGCTCATATCCATTCTCATTACCGTCAACTGCTTAAGTGGCTACCAATGTAGTGGGACCCCACCCACCATATCCTGTGCCATAGATGGTATAAGCACACAGCAGTTTAACAGTTAAATTGGCTATTTGAGCTACTGTTTGAGCTACTTGTGTAAATTGGCTATTTTGTAGAGTTTGTATATACCCCCCCCCCCCCAAAAAAAAAAAAAAAAAAACATTCAAAAGCCATAAAAAAATATTTTTAGTATGTTTTTTTTGTTTGTTTGTTTGTTTTTTTCCTAATGTGACCCCTTTAATGACTTACTGTCCATCTTCATAATAGGCCGATTCGTGGGATATGCCGTAAATAGACTGTTTAAAATATTATTAGAGCTGTAAATGATGCTGTGCTTATCTTTTCTCCTCCTTTGGCATTTTGCTTTTTGTGGATAGGCCTACCTTGATTGTGACACTGTATAGAAATAATAAAGCACATAATACTACTGTGGTTAGTTTGTTATTAACCGTCTTTCCAGCTAGGCTGTATTAGGCTATTTTTATTTATCGACAATAGCAGCGCACGTATACTGTAGGTTAAGTTTGGCGATAGGCATGCATTATAAAGGTTTGAAGTCTGTTAAAATTTCTGGGCTTCCAAGCAAAAGATAGGGATAGTCTACTCTGTTATGGGGCGCTGTAGAGTGTGGCCACAGCGTCTGTAACTGAAGGTTTGAGAAGGGGACAAAGTTTGTTTGCTGTCTGCATTACGCAATATCATACGGTGGTGACCCCCTGGCGGCCCCTGGCGCTACAATTTAGCAGAAAGGCTTTCTCATTCTCCCTCTGTTTATCATGTTGCAATTCTAATATCGAAATAGCCTTCTCTTTTGTCCCCACTGATCTCCAAAACAATAATATTCTCTTTGGGAGATCATTTTTGTCCCCATCCAGTAGCCTTAAATTGCGTCAGAGATTCTGAAACTTGCCCTGTTTGGAGACGTCACAGCCGCACAGAATTGACATCGCCGTTGTAATACCAGCCGTGATGGCTTCGCAGCCCTGCAGTGTTTGCGATGTGAGCGCGATGAGATAAGAACTGAAACCCCTGTAATCTCTTGAACAACCATAGCTTACTTGCTGGCATATTTAAAATGTCAAATGTGCACGCGTAAACAACTATGAAACGTAAATGTTCAAGAAGGCGAGAGTCGGGGAAAAGAGTCTGTGCATCAAAGGGAGAAGAGGCGGAGTCGACCTCGGACATTTATATCGGCATAACAGGTAAGCTGAAAAAGGGGAAACGCCAAGGTTGAGTCGATATTTAGAAAGGAATACCATAGTTGCACAACCACTTTGACTGCATCCCCCGACATAGATTTGGCAAAATGACATTCTGTCTAGGCAACGTAGTCGTTTTAAAGACCATTCTCCACATTCCTAATTAAAAATGGCGGCACTGGTGGGTAGTAACTGCAGAAGCAAGAGCACCCAAACTAATGGTAGCCCACAGAGCAAATTTCGGGGCTTCGGCAGCATGCCTACATTAATGCATGATCTGTTCAAGTAGCACGTAGAGCTAAGCTTGGTTTCATGGCCAGCGTGCTGTAAGCAATGCTGCAATGCTGGCATCCTCAAATTTAAAGGGCTTCAACGTATCAATAGGCTATTATGGCAGTTTTCAGATTCTTAAGTTATAGCATGGCCTAGTTTGGGGTTGAATACCGCTAGATACATGCAAGGATACAGGATGGAGGTAACATTAGGCCTATCCTCTAAAGCTGTCATTTTGGCTAGTCTGATAATTATTTTGGATAGGTAATCATCAGTAGGCCTATCCCATCTAATGTCTTCGGTTTTCAGTAAATGCGTAGTGATGTTATGCTGTTATGTTGACCGTGGGCTCTAAGCTTTGATTATTTTTGGGCTGGATAGACCTTATCCGTGTTGTCTATGATGAAAATACTTTGCGAATCAACAACACCAAGTAGTCTACTTTCGTATTTTTGTCTGAATTTTTGTTGCCGTGCCCAGTTGTCTGTTTGTTAAAGTTCTAGCCCTGTTTCTGACTAGAGCCATATGTTCTATCGATGTAATAAAAGTCGAAGACAGTTGTTTAAATGTATCAGCATTTCTATTGGTCGGACGTGTCTTTTTTTCTCAGCAACGGCTTGGGCATTGCTCCAATTAGAAAGGCTCATTTTGCCTTAAGAGAACTTTAAAATTCCAGAGCGGTGCGTGAAGTGACTGACGTACAAAATACACTCTGTCTAACCAATTATTTTGCGAGAAAGGGCTTTTCTTGCGGAGGGGGTGGTGCCACTCTAGACTTGCTCTACCCACATTTATACATTTGCTCAGAAGTAAAATTCAGGACACGGATTCCTCGTATCAATCGAATCCTGCAAGGGGAAGGATTGTTACATTGTAGATAGTTGCATGGTACATTGTAGTTACATTGTTTCCGAACGTCAAGTTGATGGAATGAGAAAAATAGGGGAGAATACTTTTGTTTCCGTGGAGCAACTTTAAGCCATTTAAGCTTTCTGTTTTACAAGTCTTGTGAGTTGTCTTAAACGTGTTTAAAGCGTGTTTAGGTAGGCCTACATGTTTTAATTCCATTTTTCAGTTCATCGGTGCGAATGATAGCCTGACTTCTCAAGAAGTCACAACCAAAAATAGCGAAGGTTGTGTGCATGCTCGGTAAGCCTACGTTGGGCATCTACTCGGTATACTTTAACTTAACTTCAACAACGATTGTTTGTGTGTTCAATGATGTCTTATGAGGGGAACGAAATGACCAAATGCGTGGAGTTCATTAAAGGTAAGTGGTCGATTTGGGTTTTTTGCATGGCTTATTGTTTACTGTGACTCGGATAGCCAATCGTTTTAAATCACATGCTTCCGGGAAGCAGATTCAAATTCACGTTGAATGCGCTTAAGCTTATGTGATAGGCTGGGGTCGTACAGCAATACAATACACACCCCAAATTGAATCGTTTTTTTCTTCGTTTTTTCACTCATTTTATTCTGTATTTTCCTCTAGATCAACTCTACTTCACCATCCTCCCACATAAAGTTAAAAGCACCGCCGAGAGGCACTACTTTTGCATTGACGATGAGTTGTCGTATGAGAAGTAAGTGGGCTTTAGTCCCTTTAATTCCTGTCTTGGAATTCCTGTCTTTCATCTGTTGTCATTACAGTTTTTCTGTAGCTTACTGTAACAGACTGAAAGAAGCGTAATAGCCTTGTAAACTAACCATCCATATTGTCTGTTTTAGCTTCTATGCGGACTTTGGCCCTCTGAACTTGGCCATGTTTTATCGCTTCTCCTGCAAGCTGAACAAAAAACTGAAGGTAACATTAGGCCTAACCCATATCAAGTCCACGCCCCAGGTTATGTAAGCAATACCAGGTATCCTGCCTGATGACTAACTTTAACACAATTGTGCCAATCAGCACTTGCCAGGTCTTAAGATATGGCATGCGCCCATGAATTGTATGGTCTCAATTCTGCACATGTGGCAATACAGTGCACATTGGTGCAATGGTATGAGCTGTGAGCAATAACCTATCTTGCAGCATCTCCTGTGTGGGAATTTAATGTTGGCTCTATTGAAAATAGTGTCGTAGAACATGTGCACACAGAATTGCTTGCATGCCATGCCATGAATGATGATTGTCAATAAATGGTGATGCCATGGATGATGATTGTCATGGAATATATGGTTGGTTAACAATACCTTTGAAGTCTTTATAAAAATGTGTGATTCTGTTCTTGTTCTCAGTCCTTCACGTTGGCAAAGAAAAAGATATTTTTTTATTCATGTGGAGACAAGAAGAAACAAGCTAATGCTGCCTACCTGATTGGGTCTTATGCCGTAAGTAAACCTGATTTTGGTGTAATGCAACTGTTTCAAAATCTTTAGTCAATATCTGACGCATCCACCATATGAAAGAAAACTAGACCTACCTCAGAAGTCTAACAATGTGTCTTAACACATTGTTCAGTCAGAGAATGTTAGTGCATCACTGAAGTCCTCCCTAGCCTATTTGCTCTTCATTTCGTTTTGCCTTGGGATAGAGAACCAACCAATCAAAAACAGGTTTTCCCATCTGATGGGATGGAGGCGGGGTTAAGGGATAAAATCAAAATCGACCAACAGAAGCATTTTGATCTACATGCCTCCATCCCACCCCCACCCCCCATTAATGCACAAATAAGCAGACAACAGAGACATAATTTCACTGCATATCATACACAATTAATATGTATGTGATAAATAGACTTCCCTGTGTCTCAGATTGCTGTTTTTGGCCAGGCTAATTGTTACATACTTTTGACATAGTTAGACATGGGTGCCTGATTATGTAATCACATGGGTTGTCAGTCCAACTGAACAGGCAGACTGTCTAGAGGCAAACCGGTGGCAGGCTGCCAGGGCAGGGCAGGCCCTTGGCAAACTCTTTGCAAGGGCCTGTTTGAAATCTTAGGCTTTTTGAAGCCATGTTGAGCTGAGTCTGCTCCCTTGGTTGGGGTCAGCACTGATTTTATGGGGTGTTCTAGGAGCAAGATACAGCTGCACATGTATATTTATCTTTATCCACAATGTAGCCAAGTAACATTATTGGATAAAGATAAAGAGAATGTAGATTTGCTGTGTTTGTTTCATAATCATAGTCAAATGTTTTTTTTTATTTGTCACTCGACAAATTAAATGAAATTGAATTGAATTGAACTAATCTTTTAGGACTCTTTTCTTCCCTGAAGGTGCTGCATCTCCAGAAGACACCTGAAGAGGCCTACAGCTTGCTAGTGTCAAGGAATGCCACATATCTACCCTTCAGGTGAGCCAGGTCACTTATTACAAGGGTACGCGGAAAGTTTATTTATCAGTTTAGCAACATGGCAAACTGAAGAACAGAAGTCTGTGTTACATGATGGTCCGACACAAACATTTGTTTGAAAACAAGCTGTTTAATCATATTGCATTGACTTCTAGTCCCTTGTCTCATATTCAAGTCCCATATGTAAATTGTGTCCTTCACATAAGAAATGGTCTACTTTAAACTGTAAAGTCTTTGTTGAGGTGGACAAAGGTGGCTATTACGCAAAAGGCAGTGTTGCTCAGTGGGGGCGTTACAACCCCCAGGGGGCGCATGGATAATGCTGGGGGGTGCAGAGAGAGAGCCAGTCGAAAGAGGGACGCTCAATCACAAATGGGGGGGGGGGGGGTTGATGTCAACTTGTTGGCACCCATTTGAAAACTCTGGGAGCAAAGTATTCGCTGGTATTTTGTGAGTGGCCTTATTTCTCAATCAGTGGCACGGCTCGCATGGAGGCTGATTACTTTTCATGTCGGTCTGATGGAGAAAATTTGCAATCTAAAAATGTAGGGATGTCTTCCAATTTGTAATTATTGTTGAAGGCTTACAAGTTTCAATTGATTTTGACAATACACTGACCTCTCTGATTCAGTTTTGTAGCCTAATGGTTTGCTTTCTAATGTACGGTAGGAACATAGGCTAACAACTTTACTGCACATTTTGTAAGCTCTGTCTAATTTGATTTATCTTACAGAGATGCCTCCTTTGGAACCTGCATGTACAATCTGAATATTCTTGACTGTCTACGAGCCGTACACAAGGCACTCCGCTTTGGATGGCTGGATTTCTCCCAGTTTGATGTTGAGGAATATGAACACTACGAGGTACTGACCAAATATTACATGTGGATGGTGTATGTTATAACTATAGTATAGTGCAAAAATCCCTCATATTAATGTGTAGTGGGTCCACTTTAGAACTAAGTGGACGAGAAAGTTTGCTTTAGCACTATGGGGATGGGAGAAAGTGACTGGGTAAAGCAATGCTTCTCAAAACATGTAGAGAACTGTAGTACTTGGTATGGCATGGTATGGTCACCATTTTTCCATTTTGTTGAGTTACTTTCATTATTGCATCAACTGGAAGAAAGTTGACTTGGCCATTTCTTCCCTCTCCCAGAGAGCAGAGAATGGGGACTTCAACTGGATCATTCCAGGGAAGTTTTTGGCGTTCAGTGGGCCTCATCCAAAGAGTAAAATTGAGAATGGTAAGTGACCTGAAAAAGCACTGTCCAGATTGTAATGGTGCTCTAACTATTTTTGTGTCCATGGCGCAAAACATACATACATACATACATACATACATACATACATACTTACATATAAATAAATAAATAAACAAACTAAAATGGTGTCTAAAAAAGTTGTAAAACAATGGTGCACGTGAGGAATAGTTATACTGCTGTAGTAGCAGAGTCTGTACTATTTAAGTACCACACTCACAGTATATCTCTAATGTACTACCATAGCCTTTCTGTACTGCAAATACAGCACTCATGCTGGCAAAACAGTTGCCCAGAAATCGAGGCACCCCTAGTGGTAGCAAATAGAAGTTGCAGCAAGGGACGTTTAGCAGCTCTCCGTTTGCTTATGAGCTGGAAAACTGGCTTTGCCAATCACATTGTGAAAAGCAAAACACTTCATGGCTCTGATTGCTGTTTGATTTGAAAGACAACAGTTTGTCCCGCCCTCTGCCAAAGAAGCTTCCCCAGACCCAGCATCTTGATACAGGTACCGTGTGTGCCAGGCCAGGCTGGCTAATCACAAGTTGTGTTTGTTCTCCCCTTAGGCTACCCTCTACATGCACCTGAGGCCTACTTCCCCTACTTCAGGAAACACAATATCACCACCATCGTCCGGCTCAACAAGAAGATGTACGACGCCAAGCGCTTCACTGACATGGGCTTTGAGCATCATGACTTGTTCTTTGTGGATGGCAGCACACCAACCGATGCCATTGTCAGCAAGTTCCTGCACATCTGCGAGAATGCCAAGGGAGCCATTGCAGTTCACTGCAAAGGTGAGACAGAGAGAGAATGAGAGTGTGTGTGTGTGTGTGTGTGTGTGTGTGTGTGTGAGAGAGAGAGAAAGACAGATGGAGAGAATGAGAGAGAGGGAGAGATCATAATTGATGCACAGGAAGGCATGCAATCACAGTATACGTCTCTTCCTAGCTGGCCTTGGACGAACAGGTACCCTAATTGGTTGCTACATGATGAAGCATTTCAGACTTACAGCTGCTGAAGCCATTGCATGGATCCGGATCTGCAGACCTGGCTCAGTCATTGGCCCACAGCAAAACTTTGTGGAGGAGTAAGTCGTCAGCCTGCCATTTCACACCGTTCCCTCTACATTTGTAACAGAATTTTTTTGAACCACATGATTCCATAGAACAGAGGTTCTCAAAGTACGGCCCAGGGGCCAATGGCGACCCGCAGAAACATTTCTGGCGGCCCACGGTGACATCTGACAATGTCTGTAAAACTGTTACAACTCTACATTGCTTTGAAAGAATGACTCCCCATTTAGTAATGTTTAGAGTTATCTATAGGCATTTATTTATTGCAAGTAATGTAAACTGGAGAGATGCAGCCTGGTCACTACAATGATAACAAGGGATTATTTTTTTCTGTTTTTCTTCCCCCGCCCCTTTGGCGGCCCTCAGTTCAATGTTGGGTCCCTAAATTGGCCCTCACCTATCATAACTTTGAGAACCCCTGTCGTAGAACAACACAACACTTTGCAGCACCTGCAGCAAATTGAATTGAACCTGTGATTAATTGAATGCTTGATGCTCATGTCACAGGAAGCAGAATGGCTTGTGGCTGGAGGGGGACCTCTACCGTGAGAAGCTGAGTGAGCAGGAGAACGGCTCCAATAAGATGGCGAGCGTGACCGGAATCCTGTCTGGTGTGGACGACATCTCCATCAACGACTGCAACAAGAGCAGGCCTGGCAGGAGAGCAGGCTCCAAGCTGGTGAGGCTCAGGCTGGGCGGTGGGGGTGGAAGAGTGGAGGAAGTGGGCTAGACAAGAGTTGCATGTGTACGGATAGAGACGGATGTGTACGCATATGCACAGTATATTACTAATGAGCGCTGCTTGGCCCAGTGGGTTTGACTGTGTGACTGATCTCTCCTAGTACGATGATGAGGATGAGAGCAGTGCCATCACCCAAGGGGACAAACTCCGTGCGCTGAAGAGCAGGCGGCAGGCTAGAGCATCCACTGGCTCCCTATCGTAAGTGTCTTTCACCTTCCCTACAGGCCCACTAAGCCTGGAGCACATGACATGCCACAGTGTCTCTGCCATTATCCACTGCCCATGCCTAACTACTGCCTCTGTGGAATTCAGTGAGTATGGCTGGACTGTAATGATGCTGTGGTCTTGTACTGCACAGCAGACAGATTCATGGCCAGTAATGACAGAAATACAATCAAACTGTCCTTATAAAAAGCTTTGGTTCAACACTATATTTTCCATCATTCCTTACTACTTCTTAAGCCCTACTTGTCTTTTGACAGTCCTAGTGTGGAGCAATGTCCTCTTAGTGGTTTCTGTCTTACATGGCTGGACTGTGAATGTTACTGTCTTGTATGTTCTCTCCATTGCATGGGCAAACACCATAGAGCATGGCATCTTAAAGGGGGGGTGCCCTGAATGTCTGAGTCACCACAAGCAACAATCAAGTCGGCTAAGAGATACATCACTTATGCAATGATTGGGCAGACTGGTGAAATTGTTCTTAGTTAATAAGATTTCATTATACTTGGCTAATATTTTTGCCTATCTTTTGTATTTGTTTTGTATTTAACAGAATTTTAAATAATTGGTGGCATAAAGAAAAAGTATTATGATTCATTCGTTCATGAGGATTCATCAGAAATTGGATTGTAATTATAAGAATCCCTGTGATTTCTAATTGTTGTGTCGATGGAAGATTTTTGATGGGACTCAATCAGTGGTCTACACCCCATTTGCATTCTCCAGGAGCTTGAATGTTGACATGTCATGGTTTCCCCCCATATTTTTGTTTGTCTGTTTTGATCTGGAAATCCTATCCCTTTCCCTTATTCTGTATTCCTTATTCCTTACTGTAATATCCCTCTGTCCAGATGGCTGCTAGCTATGCTGATCTCTTCGCTCTGTAGCCTTGCCCTGTGGTGGATTGTGTATGGCTTCCCCTCTTCTCTCATCCATTTCTGTATAGAGGGTTTAGGAGTGTAGGTGAGCCTCCATCAGCCAGGCCCCCACCCCCATACCCCCCATCCTCAGGAGCCAGAGAGTTGCAGTGCTGTAAGTGTGCCTCACCCACCCCCACCCTGAATCAACTCCCTCCAAATTAAACACTATTGTACTCAAAGTTCTATTTTAGTTAGTTGCAGTCTGTTCCTGAAGTACTGGTGGGGTCTCCAGACTAGGCACGTGCAGAAATCCATGATGTAATTCACATAGCTTTACTATAGCCTGAAGTTCATCTGGATCAAGATATATATATGTGGGAATTAAACTATGAGGTCTTTAGTTGCATTTGCATTTATAATACTGGTATATATTTTATTGTATATATACATAAGTAAAGCTCTTGGGATCTTTTTGATGCGCACCTAATAGTTGTATTGAGTATATTGCATTGTAGCTTATGAAGGATGAAAACTGGATAGAAATACTAGGTTATTCATCTTTGCCCACTGGATCAAGTTCCAGACCAACCCCCTGGATCATCTGGCATCTCCTAAGCCTGTCTCAAATGTGTTGAAACCTTGCTCCATTTGTGAGGCTGTCTAGGAAATAGCCTTAGTGGGACAGATTCCAAACTCTCACTAAACTCCCCAGTCTCTCAGAGCTCCAGCTCAGTGATGGATGGACCATCAGATCCTTATATCTGTGGTTGTTCAATGGTTTTTGGAATGAGGGAATCTGTCCATGGTCCTTGCATGTTTTCCTGATCTTGTAATAAGATTGACGGGAATTTCCACATTGGGAAAACCAATACTTCACTTTCTTGACTTTTTGGTCTCCTCTCAGGGCCAGGGATCAAAGGGCCTGGCTATTCGCTAACCTTCTCCATGAGACTGAAACGTAAACAGTCATTCATTACATTGTTTCCTCTTTGATCCTATTTAGAAGAAGAGAACAGTTTATACTAGATAGGAACGTTTTGTTTCCTCTCGAGTTCTCAGCCCTCTGGTGAAAGTGCACACGTTGAGGTATTTCTCTCTCTTTCTGGAACAGGTTAATTCTCCAGTCAAGTGCTCAGACAGCAAAGCCCCAGAAGGACGTTAGGAAGAGAAGCAGAATGTCCCTGGGAGGCACCAACACCATTGGGAGGTTAGCAGTGTTCCATATTTTGCATGACATGATCCCCCCCCCTCCCAAATTTAATACCAGAATTACTTCAATTGGGCAGATTACAAGTAGTTTTTTTTTTTTTTTTGTAATCTAAATCTCTGTTCACAATCCAAGTATCACAACAATATGGATATGATTTCCATTGCCTGTGTAATTTTTCAAGTTATGAAGATGACACAAAATGACATTTTGTACAGTCTGAATGGGCAATGCAGATGTGTATTATGGACTTCAACATAAGAAGCATTTTTTAAACAATTGACAGTATTTAATCATCACTTGTAAGGCTATGTTTCAGGTCATATATCCCATGCTTACTGTTGACCTACATTAAAAAAAGAAAAAGATGACTTTTAAACCTTTTTTCTGACAGTGCCAGCACTCATTTTAAGATGAGCGTATTTTAAGCATGTGTCAGCACATGTCCAGTGTAGGGGCTTTTATCAGTGGAGATGAGATTACTAACTGTTCTCTCCTTGTCAGCTCACTCTTACACTCAAGGTTAGCCAGGTCCGTAGGAAATCTGAATGTATTGGCCAGTGAACTGGATCAAGCCAACACTGACAATATAGCCACTTCGCGCATCACTGTTCAACAATGGGACTGTAACTGCTTAAGCCAAACCAACCACATCAACAACAACCACATCTGCAGCAGCAGCAGCAGCAGCAGTAACCACATCCACCAGCACCATGGCCCACAGAAGCCTGGTCCAGCCCCCCTCACTGCCTCCTCTCTCTGTGGGGCTGCCATGGGTGCTCAGCCCCTAGTAAGTCCTCCACAGACCGTGCCTCAGCTCAGCGCTCCTCACTGGCCCCCTCCCCTCAGCCTCCCCTCAGTGCGGTCAAGGGCACAGGCACCAGTCTGTCTGGATGCTGCTGCTCGTGGCTCCTGAAGGCCCTGAGGCTGAGGAGAGGATGCTGATAAAGGGGCAGGATGAAGGGGGGGGGGGCTATTTTCTTATTCTCCCACCACTTTACTGTTTTCTCCTCAAGCCACAGCTTCTCTCACTGCCCTCTTTTCTTATGTATTCTGCTTGCATGGTCTGTGGATCGACTGAACTTTTCTGCAGCTCCTCTCAGAGCTCAGCTTCATCTTCCTTCATTAAGGTGCACAAGTCATTTGCTCACCAAGTGACCATATTGAGAGGGTAAAACAGGAGCAAGATGTCCAAACGTTTGTTCATTTCCGCGTTCTATTTTCATAATGAGGAAGAAGGGAAATTTCTTTTTTATGCAGACCAGTCTATCCCTAGTTCTTCAAATCTGATTTTAGTCTTTTTAATTATTTTATTTATTTATTTATTTATTTATTTTCAAAAACCAAAAGTCTTTGAGTCAGATTTCTGGATCGACGTGCCATGTGCTGCGTTTCATTCAGACACCTCTTAGTGCGAGTGTGTTTTCATGTAGGGAAATTGAAACCTAACTTCTCAATACGAAACTTTTTGACTTGTTGCAGACGTGCTGTGTCCAGACGAAGGAAAACTCAATCTTCTTTACAGTCAGTGCACTTTGCAAAACCCTGGTACTTTTCTGGCTTTTGAACACATTCTGCTACCTTACTCTGTGTGTGTGTGTGTGTGTGTGTGTGTGTGTGTGTGTGTGTGTGTGTGTGTGTGCGCGCGCATGCGCTTGCTTGCTTGCTTGCTTTGTGGCATTTAACGTAAATTAGCATTACGCTTCCAAATCTTGACATGCTTGCAAACTTCTCACACTGAATGAAAGTCATCCCTACTTCCATATCCTCCATGAATCTTGTTTCTGCGCAAGTTCTTCAAATACCTTCACACCTGTCAAACTCAAAAAGGATTTTATTCTGACCTCAGTTCAGACTTAATGAAAGCTGTGTTGGGCAAATATAAACCTGGAATCAGACATGTGGGCATTGCAAAGCAGCAGTACCCTCAGTCAACCTGGGTTTGATTCCTGATCCCCACATTAGTCTGTTTGTGCTGCTTGGGGTAGAAGTGTCTGGTCAATACCAGTCAACAGAAACCAACACCGTTTCCTACAGCATTGCTGATGGCACCTATAGAGAGATACCAGGCAACATTTTAGGTGAATATACCAGCTCCGCTATCACTTCAGTGGTGAAATGGAGTGGGGTGAATGAAGGCTTTTTCAACACCCCCCATCACTGAATCACAGTTACAAGCACTTGCCTTTTGAAAAGGCAGGTGGCGTTACAAGAAACCTGCATTGAATTAAACTGGAATTTTGTTTGTTACTTTGTCGGTTTACGGTTGTATAAATAAGTGTCTATAGGGGGAGCAACAACAAAAAACCTGAAACTTGCCTGGTACTGTTTTAATAAAAGACTTATAATAAAGGGTTATATTAAGGCTTAATCAGCCGCATACTATTTATTCCGTAGGCAACTGTCTTAACTGAACTGAACTGTCTTAAGGACACTTGTATAAATTGGAAATTCTAAAAAATAACTGAAACATGGAGATTGTATTGACAGGATGTAGAAGAACGTTGAGAAACACTATTCAAAACATTAGTATTAAAAGTGTTATGCTGGTGGTTTTTGATTGTAGGCTGTATTTCTGCTTATTCATGACTCAAACTTTGTTCAAAGAGAAAATTACATCGGTAGATGCCTTCTACAAGCCGAGTGGATTTCAATGAGTATACACCGTCTTTAGTAGAAGTCTCGACAATGCATGATAGACTTCCGAGATGGTGGACGATGTATCACTGAAAGTGAATGAACGGAGGGTGAAATGTACCATTAGCCTACTTGCCTGTTGGTGGCGCGGGCTTTTCAATAGCTCTTCACTTTTTTCTCTCAAGTAAATCTGAGATGGCGTGCCAGGAATTTGTCTTGTATTAATGTCATGTTCAGTGATGGACTCTTATTCTGACTTTTCATCCAAGATGGTGGGATTAGCATAACAGCTTGGCCTAGTGTGCTGTCTTCAGAAACAAAAATCAAAATCTGCCAGCATTACACTATACTCAATGTTATCTTTCAAGCACTTTCACTCTTAACAAATAGATGATCCATTCTTTGCATGATTCCCAACATTCTGGCTTTTTGGTAATATAAATGCCATGTCTTTCATTTTAGATTTTTTTTTAAAATGTAATGTTTGCTTTAGTCTTAACCTTGAAACCAATGGATGGATGTGAAGTCAAAATTGACATCCATTATCAAATATACATTATGACCACTGCTGATATTAATGTCTAAAGGTCAGGCCAGTTTAAAGGCTCATGATGGTAACTATTTTATCTCCTCTTTTGCAGCCACTCCATAGCCAAAGCTAGAGCACCTCTTCTACGATGAACTCTGCAGGAACTCCAGTTTTTTCCCTTTTTCTAAATGTGCATCATGAACTTGCTCCTTTAAAACACAAAGAAAAGAAAACATACATACATGAGTAGCCTGCACCCAAGAGACTATAACCTTGGAAGGAACTTTTACAACTTTTTTTCTTTTTTCTTCATTTTTAACTTTCTCAAAAAAGAATAACTAGATTACCCTTGGTGTGGCTGCAATGACAAGTTCTTTCTTTTCTTTTCTTTTTTTTAAGAAAATGTTGGTTTGACCCTTTGCTTTAGTTTACTTGTAATATTTCAAACTGTACATAATGAGCATTTGATAATCTGTCAAAACAAGAGTGATGTAAATATGTGTATATATATTTTGTATCTTTTTTTTTTTTTTTTTTTTAAATCATGATTTCAGGGTCAGACCTTATAATTTGTCAGTTATTTAAACTGTACTAATGTCCAGAGTAGAAGATCATGGCAGATATTTTAATAAAAATAATTCTGACCAGTCCATGTGGAAGTCATTCTTAACTTGTAAGTTAACACTGGAGACACGCGTGCATGACGCATGTTGTTGCCCAAATTGTAACACCCTAAAATCAGTGTCCTCAGCCTCACGTGTGGCCTTGTTTGTGAATCCGATGAAGTCACTAGGGACAGAGAATGGACCTAAATGGACCTTTGCAAAATAATAATAATTCTACTCTAGATATCTTAAGTAACAGTAGACGCCTAATTATCATCACTTCGAGCAAATTAAACTTTGATTTCGTAAATGTGTGTTCTAATAATTGAATAAGAGGCACCCCGTTTAGCCTACTTTCCCACTGTTGGCTGTGCTGTAATGCATTTAATAACATGGCCTTATCCTACTGATTATGAACTAAAGACTGCATTGGCCCACGTGTCAATAGAAACTTGCTCTGGTGATCGGAATGTCATTCTGTAGGCTTCCATACCCAGCTTTCATTTTGTCCGTTTCATTACGCAACGTTGGCGCCGCCTGCCCATCCCCCTTCCCTTTAAATTAACCAAAATATCAGAAACCTTCGTTGTACTGCGCGGGAGAAATGGATATGTTCTCGTTTATTGGTTCATTTATCTGAGCCTTCGTTTCAGTTGGTCGCAACTCATGTCAGTCTTCAGGGGCGCGTCTTGGTGCGTTTGAAAATCATTGGATGAGGACGTCTACTGAATGTCGGATATTACGAATGTTTTAAACTCATCATTGGTTACTGTGAATCACAGGAATCATTTTAAGACACATTTAATAGGTTCTTTCCGCTGTGTCTGAGGGGTGTTCTTTAACAACCTCACATCTGATTCGCTGAACAGACCGCCCGAGCGCGATTTGTAACGCGGGAAAAGTGTTTCAGTATCCGGTATGTTAGCAGTGTGTTCATTCTACAGCGCAGAGAACAGTAGAAGTTGCAGTCGGTATGAGATAGAATGTTATTATATAGCATTTAGGAAAACCCCGAAACACCGCGCACTTTGACTTCGTTCTGGAAATGAATTATTTTTGTGAAACTGATCAAGGATTTCTGAACACCTTTGTATGTCTTGTGTGGATGGAGAAGACTTTTCTGAGGGCGTGAATTTTGCGATAGACAACTTTTAATCTTTTAACAAGGCATTTTTTTATATATTTTTGAGGTGATTTATACATCGATTTTAGGCCTTTAAACGTCTTTAAGGGAAGATTGCAACCATGACAGAGAGCAATTCTCCTCAAATGATTTTTTGCAATGACTCGCCAAAACGTGTCTTGGTGTCTGTCATCAAGACCACTCCGATAAAACCCAAGACTGACTCACTTATGCCAACAAGTCCAGGATTCAGCGACTTTATGGTATACCCATGGAAATGGGGCGAGAATGCGCATAATGTTACACTCAGCCCTGGATCAGGCGCAGGACCCGCCTCACCTAGCCGGAGCGGCTCCACAGTTGAAACTGACCACGCTGCCTGTCCTGATCACATTAAGGTAGGTTTGCAATTGCCAAACTCAGCTAGACGTCTGTAAGCAGTGTAACTGCAGAAACTGATTTCTGTTTCACATTTGAAGGTTGTGCTACAGCAAAATTTGAGTAGGTTCCTAGGCCTACATGCTCCAAGTACGACAACTACGAAGACTAAAATATAGTCTATCCTACTGTACTATCCGTTTTAAAGTTGCCTATAAGTGAATATAATAAATCTGTAAAATTATTTTTTCAAGTGTAATAATTATAAATTGTATTGTAACAATGGACATAATATTACAAAAAATGATTAGTAGCGTAATTATTACAAGGCCTAAACCAAAAGCATAAGTGCGGGAAATGGGTTCTTATCATATTCATTTCAAAGGCAGGACTAGAGCCTGGAAATACTTTATTTTTGCTAGGTTTATCGTTTCCTGTACATGTGTTGCATGTAGGCTTTGTCGATATATGTTAAATGTATAGAGGGGAAACGTGTTCACATGAACAAGTTGGATTTTAAAGTCCTCCAACTTCCTACTGTAGCAGCTGTCCTCGCGTGACGTTTCTACGCGCGCCAAAATCCTCACCGGAAATGTTGGAGAGGTTGCGCATATTCATCTTTGATATGTATTGCTTCATGACGATGTATAGCCTAAATATACCAACGTCATTATCAGTTGTTTTGTAGCATTACATTGTAATTACTGGTCTATTGTGTCCATAGTAGGCCGAGTCTACAGTGTAGGCTACAGTTCACAAGCAGTTGTAGTTTTCCATAAGGCGGCGGGTCTTGCCTGAATGTTTTTTTGTTGTTGTTGTTTTTGTAATTGTGTGTTTGTTTGTTTGTTTGTTTTTTTGAGGGGGGGGGGATTTATTACTGCGGACTCATTTTCAACTTTTTTCACCCTCAAGTCATAAATCTGTTGTAAAAAAAAATAATACGAATTTCTTGCATTTTTAGGATGGTATGCGCCGTGGCCGTCCGCGCGCTGACACAGTGCGTGAGTTAATTAACGAAGGCGAGAATTCCAACAGCAGAATCCGCTGTAACATTTGCCACCGTGTGTTTCCCCGAGAGAAATCACTACAGGCTCACAAGCGTACACACACAGGTGAGCAACAGCACACGTTTGGAAAAATGCTAAGGATAGTAATATGAAACTAGGCTTTTATCATTGCCTCTTAACAATCAAGACAGTATTAGCATGTGGCCTATATTCAACAGGCCTTTTCATGAGAATTTAACCCCTTATCATTTATGTATGTAATTCAGGGGAGAGACCTTACCTCTGTGACTATCCTGGTTGTGGAAAGGCTTTTGTCCAAAGCGGTCAGCTGAAGACACACCAGCGTCTTCATACAGGAGAGAAGCCATTTGTCTGCTCCGAGAAGGGTAAGGGACTTCCCCCTTGTTTGCCTTTGATATAATCAAGTAATAAATAAATGTGTACGTACTGAGTGTTGGATTGTATTCATGCACTTGTCCAGGCTGCGGCAGCCGCTTCACCCACGCCAACCGCCACTGCCCCAAACACCCATATGCCCGCCTCAAGAGGGAAGAACCCACCATGAGCCCAGGCAAGGCCCACAGCGTTGACAACAAGGCTGTTGCAGAGTGGCTAGCCAAGTAAGTGCTCTTATCTGCACACACATACGCACAAACAATTGTCCAGATGTGGAATGTGAATGATGCATGTGTAGCGGAGGTCGTTCGCGCTGCACTCCTGCCACCCCGTCAACTACAACAAACCCACTGCATGGTTGTTGAATGTTCTAACCACCAACTCAGCTGTTAGGTATAGAGTTGTGATGACTTGCACGTACTGCTGTCAGCTATTACCTACTATGGATGCCAACTATACCTAGTTGGCATCCATTATACTTGGACTCTTGGCAACAAGAAAAGGAGGAAATATTTGTCACACATGACCAACAGACATGTCCAGAACTCAAGATGTTTTTCAGTTGAAGGTATGATGTTTCATCTTTAATTAAGCATCTTTCCATGATTTGCAGATATTGGCAGACCCGTGAGCAGCGTGTTCCTCCACCCACCAAGGGCAAAGCAACTGGGAAAGGGGTCTTAGAGGACCAGGAACAGCAGGACCCTCTGGAATTCATGCAGTCTGATGAGGAAGAGGATGACGCCCCCCCAGAGGAAGAAAAGTCCAATGGTGGCGGGGCGGCTAGACGCCGTCTTCAGGAGCAACGAGAGCGCCTGCATGGGGCACTGGCCCTCATTGAGTTGGCCAACAACCTGTCTCCATGAGTCCCTAACGTGTCCTGTACACTTGCTCCACCAAGGGTGGCGCTAAAGCTAAAAGCACCTTATTTCTGCTTCCAGTTGTACTCGTATCTTAGAGCTGCTATGACGGTAGATGTCATTATTGTTATTATATGAAGAATGTCCTCTGCCGTGTTTCAAAGAGAGAGAGATGGAGAAGGAAGAGTGAGGAAAACATGTTTTGGTTGGTGTGTTTGTTATTTTGCACTTTTTGTTGTAACGAGTTTTTGTGCTTTGTTTTGAATTGTTTTGTTCTGTGTTTTTAGTGGTTGGACAGTGTGTGAAGTGTATTTGTGTGTATATACATGGATTTGCATGGAAAAAAAACGCAGGGTGTGTTCAGATGTCGGTAGGAAGAGTAGCGGCCACTTTTAAAGGTAAATTCATGTTGAGAGTCCGGATAGGTGATGGTAATGGAGGGCAAGAAACAATGGCGATCCAGAAAGGCTACTGTCTTTTATATTAAAAGCTAGCTAGCTTACGTAAATCAATAGCCTGTCTATGGACACACATCTTTTCAGTGCACCTATTTTGGTTTGTTTTTAATAGTCACTTAACACTTGGATCATTTAACGCCACCATTTCCATCTTGAGGTGTCAGGTCCAGGCCTTCAACATCAATAAGGAAAGTCAGCAGGGACCTTTTTTGGTTGCTTACAGGGCACTTGTCTTACGCCGACCCAGCACACCAGAACATAGATTAGAATCCATATTCCTTCAAGAGTAAGCTCAAAACAGCTCCCCACCTGAAGCCTTCATTAGTAGATCATTTAATTTGCCCCAGGAAGTGGTGACAAGCTGTTGCTGAACTGAGGATTATGAGGTACTGATGTAATACTACAGGGGGCTTTTTTTACCATCACCTCTTCTGGTGTCTCCCTATCACTTACTTTACTGGCTCTTACTGCACAGTCACCCTGAAATCATCTGCTGTGTGAAGAAATGGCACTTATCTCTGAGTTCAGTAACTGAGGGTTTCCCCTGAGCGGCATCCTCTCAGACTCTTTCCTCCCTGCAACACTACATGACAGGCCTCCAGGAATCAGCTCCACGTTTGAAATATTTTACATTTCATCTGTTATTCAGACTTGTAAAGTCAATACAACTAGCAAGAAGCAGGAACAGTTACAGGGCCAGCTGAGATGTGTTAGTTTGTGTTAATACTGGAAAACCCTTTGTATTGGCAATCAACACCAAATGAAGTCTATCAAAAGCTAAAGATAAGATGATTTTAATCTTTTTGACATTTAACTAAAGTTAATATATCAGAGTATCACTTTGAGATAGTAAAACATAATTATTTAGGAAGTGCTTACATCATATTCTTGATGACAGAATGTAATACAGGTCCTGGAAATTTTTGTTGCTTTTTAAGCAGAGAAGGCTCTTGTGTTGTGTGGACCAGACAATGTAAATGTAATTTTCTACTCTTTTCGGCAACACATAGTACTAGTTAGTGCCTGTTGCTTCTCATTAAATATTATATCAAATTGTGACTTTGAGTGTGACTGTTTTGTAGATAGTTGTTCAAATGGATTCCATAGTTTGAATGGTTTTGCTATGCATGTACAGAACAAACCAGTTGGACCAATCACATTGACCAATCCTCGTAGAGAATTGCTCAGATGTATCAGGCCGATTCTACATGCAGAGGCGGGTTGACAGACAAAAGCTGATTCATCCCCTTGCATTGTGCCCGATCTTGGCCACAGCCAGACTATATATTTTGATATTATGGTCTGGTTTGTCAGGCTATCAATCACATTGGCAAGAAAAACATCTGATCAAAACCACAATGTTTGGCACCGTCAAAGTTTTTAACAACAATGAGGCACTTCATAAATGTAAATGTATTCCAATAAACTTGGTGCTGTTGATCACTCTTTGTGCATACCATATCTAATTGAAGTCATTACTCAAATTACCTTACATTTTAAATATTTAATACATGGAAGGACATCATATTTCATCAAACATAATATTTATATGAACTGTAATCCATACAAAAGTACATGGTCTGTAGTAATCAGAGGTCATATGTGCACTTAAAATAAATAATATGCCTGTTATTAAAAGTCCATCAAATACATTCATATTTAAATATACTGTAACCGGTGGAGGGAGGTCATGCTCAGGTCAGCAAGCATTGAGAGATCCACTCCTCCTTAGCCTTTCTCTACCATCACTGGACTCCTCCTGGACTTGAATCTTTAGTTTGTCCTCTGTTGGAGTAGGTATGGACTCTGAGGAGCTGTTGCTATGGAATGTCAGGTAGGAGTACGCCAGCCCACCTGACATACTAAAAGAAAGAGATCACAAATGCATTGTTGCCATCTATTTCACATTATATTTAAATATTCAAATGTCAGGATTTTTTTTCACAAAAACATGGATTCGCAAGTGGATAAAAAATATTCAATTATTGAAATAGTTTAGCTACATTTTTAACCATCAACTTTTCTGTTAATGAACTGTATTTTAAAAGTATTCAAAAAATTCTTACCAAATATTCAAGCCAATGAAATTCATCCATGAGAACAGGTAATCACCCCCAACAAACATGCCAATGTAAGCCACTGCAACATTCTGAGTGAGATTCAAATCATCCTAAATTAGTAACACACACCATGCTCATGCGTCACTGAGATCTCTGAGTCAAAACAGAGATTCAGAATGAGAATTTAGTCAAGAAATGACAGTAATTGCAAGGTACCTTAATGGCTCCAACCACATTTGTGGTGAGGGCGCTGTTGTGATGGCTGCACAGCACGATGGAGTACATGAGAATAAAACTGCAAAGCAAACATGGATCACACACCACCATGGCAGAGGCTCACCGCTCTCATGGAGATACTGTGCGCTGCACAGCAGTGACTGCATACAATTCAGATCCTCACTTGTATTATTATTACATGATTATTACATCAACATATCCATCAGGGCTGTGTAGTTATCATTTAATAATAGGACGTTGAAGAGACTTGCACTGGGCTCACCCCATGACAGAGGACATCAAGAAGCAAACAATAAACATCAGGTTGTGCCAGCCTTCGAAAGCCACAGCCTAACAAGAAACAGATCATGACAAAATAAGCCTACACAACCTGTCCATAGTGCAACATTGACATACCACAGCTGCAAAGCTTGGAGTAAATAGTTAAGTTAGCTGTCAGTTGCTCTCTTCCTCATTAGGCTAAATAATAGCATATACTATGATTTAGCATTGTCTGACAATATTAAACGTTCAACAAAAATGATCAGATTTCTTTGAACTTCACACTACAATGTAGGCTTTAAAATGATTCTGGCTTTGTTCTTATTCTTCACAATATTTACAGCAAATCAAACTAACAAGTTAAGATTACTATACCTTCTGCAAGTCTCCAGTGTAGGCACTCAGTAACATAGTTGGGAGGATAATTATAAGTGCATTGTAGAAAAGCACTCCATATTTACCCAGACCCTACAGCCAGAGGGAGGAGGTTTGTTTGAAACGGATACAATTTGAAGTGGGAAAAAGAACTACATGAATTGATGTCATACACACCTCAGAGCCCAGTTTTTTCTTGGTGTAGACACCACTGGAAGCTGTGAAGACATCGTTGAGGAGAATGAATGCATATCCCTCTGCATCAAAGGCTAGATCAGAACTACAGGGAAATAACAGGAGAGAAAACAGAATTTCTGGCATCTTTTTTTTTACACAACCTGATGAAGGCTGTAGGGCCTAATGCCTGTAGGTTTTTTAATCCTATTGGTATAGCCCATCAATAAAGACCTTTTAGAAGTGTGGATTAACTGAGTGCTTGGGCTTTCCCTTTTCATGTTCAAATAATGAAATTGCTGCAATACTGGGTGGGCCTGAGGTTGGGACCTCCCAACAGCCTTCAACCTCCAACATTGTGCAAGAGGACAAAATCCACTAGCTTCTCAACTTTTCATGGAGAATTCAATTTCACAGTGTTCTTATGGGGCTTTTGGACAAGTCTTTTCCAATCTACATAAGTGAACTCGACTAAAGGCGCTTGAATTGGGTGGAACAAAATCCAAGCCTGCTGTGTGACTGGAGAGACTGCCTGTGGCTGGATGGGCATGGGTCACAATGATCTAATATGTTAGTCATCTAAGTCAGCGTCACTTTGGGAGACTGGGACCTTGAAAAACACACACGTGCAGCAGCGTGAGCACACACAGGCGCATGCACAAACACACACACACACACACACACACACACACACACAGAGCCACAGCTCTCACACACACTCTTTTAAACTCACCCTGCTGCCACTACAGCTCCACAGACTATGGCAAATACACTGTACACCAAACTCTTGGGAAATGTTTTCCTAGGGTGGAGAATCAGACACAAAAGTGAGAATGTAACAACCCTACAAAGAGATTCACTGACGCACTACAAAGCATTATAATTCTGAACACACCTTAGTATTATGTATTCCAGAGCCATGGTCATCAATATAGTGAACTTTCTTAGTACAGTGAACATGGGCAAACTGAAACAGACAGGAGAGCAGATGGAGGAGGAGAGTAAGGGACTTTGGAAGAGAAATATGGAAGAGAAAGGAAGAAACATCAAAAGAGCCTATTGTGTAGCCTACCTTAATTTCTTAGTACTGGCCAACCCTGTAAGGTGATTCCCTACATACAACAAGGGAAGAGGAAATATCTGTGCAAGCAAGCAAGATTTTTAAAATATGTCAGTTTTGTTTCAAAGTCGCACAAAACTAGCACATTACCCCAGGCATTCATCTGCAGGCTATACTATTTCATAAACCAAGATATGAATTATTAGGCTACTAAACACACGCACACAGGACCAGAGAGGAATGTAATGTTAGGGTTTTAGTAGTAGCCTGCTGTTACCTTAAATACACTTTTATCCAAGTCTGGGAATTGAATGACGTGGAGAACTTTGCCGGTATACAGAATAAGAATAGTTGCCGCCATCTGAAACAGACATACATACTGTAGGTTTCACGTGTATGCACTTAATAGCCCACATAAACAAACCTACTGGCATAATCAAACGGACCTGTCCTATTCCGAGAAACATATATGAAGGGAATCTGGAGGAGAGAGAAAGAGAGACGTTAAAGTTAAGGATTAGTTGAAGCACTTTAAACTGTAACAGCAATGGTCATGTAAGCAACACGACAGTTATTTATTTCATTTTTTTGTTCAACGCAACATGACAGGTACAAGTGCATTCGATGTTTCTCTTTTACAGAGACTGACTCTGGCTACGGAAATTAGGCTTAGTGCCAATCTTGGAACAAGAATACGGAAGTTATGCCACTGTTAAGAGAGAAGAGAGGAGGGAAACGGGTACAGAAAGTGAACCAGGCCTACCTGTAGTTCGTCAAGACAATCTTATTTACAACGACTATCAAAAAGGAGCTAAAAGCATAAAACAATGCCGATAAAACTTTTAATAATCTTGTTTGTTCCCAGCTGGACGCTGGCTTCGTGTTCAGCGTCATTATCGCGGCTGAACGCAGTGTGGACTTCAACATCCAAGAGAGAGGGGACGCACTCTGTCAAATTACGGCAACCAGTTTGACAAGTGGGCGTTTTCTGTATTCATGGGACACAAAGGCCTAACTAGTGACCATGTAGGACTTTCCTTAAAGCGATGTATTTGCAAATACATACGGTAGTTTTTTTAAAGCTATGTCTATGCAAACGGTTTGACCGCAATTAATTTTGTCATTGCGAGTCTGACTATTTTTGGACAACAGCTTGGCCTAGCTTTCTCATGAATGATAGCTTACTTCGACAATGTATTCGTGATTTTAACAATGTAGTAGCCTACGGGTAGCCTACAGTGTGTGCACAGGGCCTAATTCAGATTGTCAGGTAGCCTTCGAGTGTTTACACCATGACTGGTGACTTTGCGCATTGGTAGCCTACTGACCACTGTAAATTAATCAAATGTAGCCCTATGTATCCACTAGAGGGCAGCCCTAGTATATTAAACAGAGAGTGCTGACTTGTAGGATGGAGTAGCCTAGGTAGGATAACCCCCGCCATCCTGGGCGCGAGACAGAACACGCATCTGGGTTAGTGGATTTTTCTCATCTGGGCTGCGATTCTCCTGCGCCACACACAGAGGAGTCTTTTTGGGTAGCCTATGCTACTTTGCAGCTATCTGAGGCCATTTCCCACGAAAACGCAACACATCGCTTTACAGAGGCTGTAATAAGAAATTGTAGTTGTCAAGTTTCTCCATTCGGGTAAGTGCAGGAGACGAATTTATAGATTTCCTCAAGGTGTCGCCATAAGCGCGGCGCTGTCCTTCAGTGCGGCGTCAGTGGAGGATCTGACAGTCATTAATTAGATCAACAGGTGCGTGGATTGCAAACAAATCTGTGCAAAATGTGTAATGGCCTCCTTAAAGCAGAAGGGTGGAATTTGACAATTGATGTCAACATTCAATGGCAAACATCCTCCTCGTACTTTTTTATGTGGACCCTTCTCCACACTTTCTCTGCCCCGGCCAAATGGCTGCTGCTGCTGTGCAGCAAGTTGGCCAACACTCATGTAGGTCTAGAGGAGACGTAGCGCATCATCTGACGTGATTGAGGTAAGCCTATTCATGGAAGGGAGCACAAGCCTTATTCTCCACAATCTTCAGAAGCAAATACATTTTATACATGATAGGCTACAGAAGATCAGTATATTCGCACCATCCAGTTGTGCTTTGTGGTCTGGCAGGTGCAAGTCTGATGTAGTGGAGTGTATCCAGTCAACAGGCTGACTCCTCATGGATGGGATGCCACCAGTTAAAATTATTATGTGTATCTGAAGTGTTTGAAAAAGGGAAGTAGTTGCCTCTATTTTTTGTGTTGGAACAATGCCTGTGATGTTTTGCCAAAGGTGGTTTGTGATTTAAAGATTAGGTTTGGGATTATATTAAAAGTAGTCATAGTTAATTATTATCTTGATTGTGTCATGTGTCGATTCATCCACATATTCTTGGTTTTCTCAGGCACTTGACAGTAATTAGACTACTGGTTTTCAATGTTTCGGTAATGAGTCATTGCTTGGATGAATGCTTGGGAACCACTGTGGCAAGTTGCCTTCGGCTCCTCTGAAGGTACAGTGAATAGACTGATATTAAGTGGTTAGAAAAGCCAGTAACAAGACAAGACACTAAGAAGTCCCTTTTCCTCTCCAGTTGCACTCTGTGAGTGACAACAAATATTAGGGTTAAGAAATAATGTTTTGCAAAACTCTCTGGCTTTGATATGTTTATCAGTTTATCAGTGGGTTGTTTTGTAAATAAATGAGTCAATGTTGAGACCAAGGTTTGATGTCAGAGCCATCTTTATTTATGCTGTGCCCTAAATATCAGTAAGTATAAACAGTAAAGTTTTCCTCAGGTGTCCCATCTTACACACAAAGCTCATGGGGCTGACATCTTCCCGACCAGTCGTGGTTTCTTTTTCCTCAGTGGCTTTAGCTGTACCTTTGGATGGGCACAGATTCTTCGAAACTTCTTGTTGCTTGTGTATAATCTGCAGACAGAAAAGGCCAATGATTTCTTGAGTGATTCCTGTGAGCTCTCATTTGTGTGTAATAGCAGCATCATACAGTTTTTTTATTTCCCCACCAGTCTAAATCTGTAAAACAGATTGCTAGTTAATTGTGTGTGTGTGTGTGGGTCCACTCACATGAGTGCATCAATGTCACATATTCCTGCGCTGCTCTGCTTCTCGTATCTCAGGACTTGTAAGAGGATGCGCCGTGGGATGTGCTTTGAGACAGCCACACAGCAGTTAGGGGGATGCCCTGTGGCCAACAAAGTAAAAACATGGAAGCAATTAAAACATTAACTACTGTGTAGAACATCAAATGCAAACACTCTTTGAATAATCTTGATTTGTGTGAATATAACAACAAAAAAGCAATGTGGTATTTATGTTCTGATAAATCTACAAAATTGGGTTTTCACTTTACTCCAAAATAAGCAACTATGAGGACATGTTTGGATTTGGCATGAAATGTTATCTGTAAAAGGGTAGCTGATTTTTAATTATACTGAGCATTAAATCACTACATGTTTCAACACACCAGTTCAGAGTTGAATGGCATCAAGCAAAACCTGTTAGGGCAAGAGTGATATATTCAAACCCCCCCCTCTCTCTCTCTCTCTCTCTCTCTTTCTCTTTCTCTCTCTCTCTCTCTCTCTCTCTCTCTCTCTCTCTCTCTCTCTTTCTCTCTCTACACACACACACACACACACACACACACACACACACACAAACACACACCAGAGTTTGAATGGTTTGATTTCAATTAAGTGTTCCGTTCAAAAAGCAAAGTTGCTGATGGTAGTTCCTATAACGTGGCCCAAACTAGAAGATGGAGCTAGAGAGCCTACATAGATGATGGGAGCAGGTGACATGGTCAATAAGTGTGAGAGTGGCGACTCACCATTAGCGCTGAGGAGGAGCACCGCTGAGAGCAGGGTGAGTAGAGTGACCACGCGGAGGTCCATCGCTGTAGGATCCAACAATCCTGTTGCATGAGCACACCTGCCAAAAGTAATGAAGGGCACCTGTGATACAGAAAGATAAATACACCAACGCAGCACTCAATCAGGGAGGAGCAACACTTGCTCGTCCCATCAATGGTTTTTTTTTTCAACAACTGCATTTTTATCCTTAAGCTACTTGAAAAATTAGTATGCTCACAGAACTTTAAAATGCATAGCAAATGCACCAGGTAAAGGACTTTTGTACATGTGTAATGCAAGGCAATGTCAGTAGTGTAGAGCAGCTGGGCACTCTTAAGTCATCATAGTAATAGTAAAGTTGCAAAAAAAAAAAAAAAACCTTAATCATGTTGTATAGCATTTGCCATCCATACAGTGTCCTCTTTAACTTTGTCTAAACACTACATCCCTGATCTTATCCCAGGAGCAACAACCAAACTTTCTCTTATGTTAATGCTGTGCTATTTTTGTTTAATTGTGATAGGGTATACCACATCATCCAGAACCTGAAAATATGACAAACAAATTGTGTCTAACCATGATAATTGCTATAAAAGAACCTTTATTCCAAAGATCCACATTCTATTACAGAAACTTCTGCCTAGTTTGCTACTAGTCCATGCATTAGTAATTCATAGAGTTGTGATTCTAGCTGTGACTTTTGACTGGATTTGCACAGTCCAAGCTCTGTAAAATGGCTAACAAAATATACAAGTTCCCTCATGTACTAAATTCCTGCAGAAAAAACAAGTGATGTTAGTGGTTGCGCAGGATAGGATGTGGTGAGGGAAGGCAAAAGTAAATCTCTAATAAACAACTAGTACAAAGGTAGAAGTATGTTCAAGTAACTGATGACAGCTATTGGCCAAATATCATCAATCTCAGGTCTAAATGTGATAATAATACTCAGTTTAAAGGATATGGGCAAGATCACCTTAACTGTCAAGAATTACAACGGTATACAATTTAAAGTGAGTCAGTGTTGTAGTCCCACCATAAAATAATTTAATGAAATCAATAATGAATGAATTTGATATTATTTGACTTACAGAGAGACTAGACAGTAGTGATGGAGTCACTGACATTTTGGCAAATGATGTGACTTAAAAAATAATAATAAACCATTCCCCTTTGGTGCTAAACAGGTAATCAGTAGCCTTATGTTGCCCACTGACAAAAGGTGAATTCCCACTCTGTGTGAACTTAGAGAGACTTCTTCATTAGATTGCAATGCAGTTTTAAGACAACATGTCAAAGTGATTTGTTTTTCATGAGGCGCCAGTTTGTCAGGTGTTGGTTCAAGCTTTACACAATGTCTATAGCAATGTCAGATACCAGATTACATAATATGCTTTGCAAATCAATTAAAACATCCATTGAAATAGCAGGAGAAGAGGCCATGGTCTACCTGTAGGCCCTTCTCACAGAACTAGGCTATAGAATAGACTACAGTGAGACTCAGATTGAGATTGCTTTCTCATGTCACAACATGTCACACAAGGCATATAAATATGGATCAAGACTCTCCTCAAAGCAAAGTAGGCTATTATGAAAAAGAACTCCTATCACGTGACTTTAAGGCAGCTACAGAGGGAAAATAAATTGGGTCAGTTGAGAGGATGGCAATTTCACACATCCACATCACATCCACTGCCCTCCTTGTCCTAGCACCTTTAGCATCCACCCAACCTGAACTAAGCGCTCTTTCATAGGTGGCAAAGGCTACAGGGTATGAAGTTTCTTCCAGGCTACCTCTAGTTGAGCCCAAGACACCAACATGTGGGTCACACTTTAGCGCTTGGGACGTGGGCAGGTCTTCCATTAGTTTGGACACCATACACCAGCCTACACCCTAGCCATTGACAATACATAAATGGTAGTTTATTACTGGCTTCATTTTCAAGTTGGAGCAAATCAACGTTGGAAAATGAGGAGTCTGTCACAAGCCCTTTCCCCTGAAGACTGCTGACAACAAGACGATAAGCCGGATTCCAATGTGATTCCAATGTGAAGCCAACAGCGCAGCAGCACAAAATGGAAAAGATGCTGTAAAAGTGGACAGACATGTTTGTCCATCTTTACAGCATGACTAGTCAGAAGATTGTGAACTGACGTAATCTGCAGCGAAGAGAACAGGAATGCAAAGACAGAATAGTTCTAGTAAATTTACAAAAATGTACAGATGATTTCACTGCTGTTGCCAGCCTAATAATCTCCAAATCAACACAGCTCAATTATAAACATTGTCTGTCTAGTGTCTATTGTATAGGGTATTTATCAGCATTTGTAGTAGCTGTTGCATTTAAGAGTTAATTTACTTCTTATCTTACTTTTTGAAAGTGGGATATTTTGTTTTAAAGATTTTGAGATCGACAAATATATAACATTTCTATGGGTATTTTTAAACGTGGTAATCTCCTATATGTAGTGCCACAGACCACAAATCTATTTGTATGAAAATTTGAAGGAGGACAAAACATAACCTTTTTCATAAAACAATTACCAGAACAATCTTTTCATCTTATTACAAAATGAAGGCTAACATTTCAGTTTCAAGTTTTTAACTTTCTCAACTTTTGAACAGGTGTTTCTTAAAGATGAATAATAGGATAAGGGAATGACGGGAGGTAAACAGAGGCATCTTACAGTTACACATAAAAAGTGTGTTTGCTTTCAAAGCTGACAGACAGGACAGGATAGGACATGAACCCTGAATGAAAGGTTTGGACAAAACACAAGACATGCCACTCATCCATTCCTAGCCTGAGGTCTCAATGGCACCAGTGAGTGACTGCTGTGGGTACAATAAAAACGAAAGTAAGAGAATAAAGCGCAACTGATCTCAGCATGATTAGCTGATTTATGGGTGCGGTAAGGGCCTTTGAGAAGGTATGCACTCTTTGGTTTCTAGGTCCTTGCAATACTTGTGGAACAGTAATGCTCTCTGCTTCTGAATGGATGGTGGAAATGCACTCATGACCTACCAATGCCAAACCAAGTCAAAACAATGTTGAGATAGGCTCTAAGCCATACGCAGATGAAAGACATGGAAATGCCAAACCTTGATAGGTTTGGGAGATAGTGTTGCAAATCAATTCTTTTCAGAAGCATCTGGTTTAGGGTCATGACTCAGGCCCATGGGCAGAGCTCACGACATGAAAAACACCTAACTATGATTTATTCTTTTAGACAGATGTTGTGCTTGCAGTATAATGATTTTTAATGGCAATGTTCAGTTCGGTTATCAAAAAGATGCTTCAAAATGTGCCGCTTCTGATAGGGAAATGTAGGCCTGGAGCATAAGAAAAAAAGCTATGTGATTTAAATGTGATTCTATTTATGTAAAATATGATAAAAGTCTTTACACCCAAGATGCAAATGCAACAAATGCTGTACACATGGACAAAAGAGACAGTGTAAGTTCTAAAGTATGCTGCCTTAATTATAAGCAATTACAGTCTGAAAGTAGGGCTGCCTGCCATGACCGTATCCAATGCCGAATCAGGAAGGAATATGGAACTTTATTTTGTGCCAGCAGCTACAATATGGAACTGCTGAAGCTAATGAGGTGTGGGCTTAGTTTGTACTTGGATGGGAGACCTCCTGAGAAAACAGAGTTTTGAGTTTGAACTTCAGTTTGAAGTGACGTTGGTGGGTGGTTTGGCAGTACTTTTCCACTCTCCTCTTGCCAAATATCAATTCCTGTAGTAGAAGAGTCAATCCTTCAGAGGAGACATTAAACTGGGGTCCTGACTGACAGGCTCATGAAGAACTCATAACACTTATCGCAAGGGTAGGGATTTCCCTGATGTCCTGCGTAGAGTCCAAACCAGGCTAGTCAATCTGACCCCTAGTTATGCCTCTGTACAGCAGGCCAAGTGCTCTGGCATAATTCATAACGGCTGCCGTGCATCACTCAGGACAGATGTTACATAGTGGAATCATATTATATAAAATGTGTAATATTAAACAAAACCGTTATATTCATATTCATCAGATAAATGTGTGGTAGTGTTTGTATGCAATAAATACAATTCTACAGTATGTCTCAAAAGTGAGTACACCCCTCCCAATTTTTCTTCTGTCATGTTTTCATGGGACAACACAACAAAACACAACACAACAAAAAATAAAACTTATATGCAACTTAATAGAATTTTGTTGTTTTTTTAGGGAAAGGACTGGAGCACACTGGTGCTAATCATTTTTTGCACAAATAAAAAAAGACTGCAAGTTTCACCAGTGTGCTCCAGTCCTTTCCCTAAAAAAAGAACGTCCAGAAAGTCCAGATGAGATGCACCTGATGTTGAAGAACTGGGATTGATGCATGGAGTGTCCTACCTTTATCGTTTTGTTGTCTTCTGAAAATAACTCAACACAACACAGACATTAATGTTTAAACAGCTGGTTACATATCCTTAAGCGGAAGGGTGTCTAAAATCCATCATCTGGGATGTCATCATGAAGGTGTGGGAGGGTATTCCAGTAGAAACCTGTGCCGTTCTGGTGTATTTCAAGTCAATAGAGGTTAAGGCAATGCATAATAATGGTGCTCACACAATATTTGAGCACAATTTGGGCATGTTTGCAGTGGGGTTTACTCATTTTTATAACCAGCTGTTTAGACATTAATGTCTGTATGCTGATTATTTTCAGACAACAAAACTACATTCCTATACAAGCTGGAAAATGACTTATTTACGTTGCACAAAGGTTTCATTTAGTGTTGCCCCAGGACAAGATATGAGAGAATATAAAATAAATGTGAGGGGTGTACTTTTGAGACATACTGTATGCAATAAACGTGAACAATGCAAGAAAAAAAATAAAAACTAGAAAAGCACTGAGTGCAGAGTGGCTCCTCCAAGACAATAGGGTTACTGAAGCAATGTAAACTCCAGATGCTCTTCGGATTACAAGCAAAATTTAATCATCTATTTCATGTCCTTCAACCCTTTAGAATTATTTTTCATAAATATGATAAACTTAACCTCCATGGTAGAGGTAAAACTAAAAAAGACGAGGATATGGAGCCCTCTAGGGACAAACAGTGATTTTGTTCTCGAGTCACTTTTGTGTGCTCTTCCATAGGTCCATATGGTTCTTAGGTTGGGAACTGAAGCTACTTTGCTGTAACATTGACCCAGTGGGCCAAAAGGTACACTTGTACTGTTGACAACATTTGCTTCTCTGTATTCCTCCTCACCAACAATAGTAGCCTACACAGTTTTTCACTCTGACCTTTTGCATCATAAGAAAGCAAAAATCTAAATATCCTTTCACCTTCTTAATGCAGTTTCTTTTCTTTCTTTTTAAAAGAGAGATTAAATCAACATAATGTCATCAAATTTTAAATTTATTTTATCTTCACTCATGAAAAACAGTCTGTGACCATGTGTGACAGTCTACAAAGAGGGAGGAGGGGGTGAAGGTGAGAGGGAAAATAACTGAGTAACCAATGAGTGAAGAAAGAAAGGTGTTCATGCAAATCTCAATGCTTACATGATGACCTCCAGATGACCTCCTGCATCCCTTCAAGACACAAGCAAGCCTTGGCTTTCTCAGCAGGACTACCTGTCATCTTTTTCACACTCACACCCGCTGTCTTCTCTCACATTCTCTGAAGGGACTGGAAAGAGTTTCAGTTTTCCCTTGCCAAGCCCCCCAGACTCAGCTGGCAATGGGCCAAGAGTGCGAAGGAAGCTTCAAGTTTGTAGTCCTTTTGATGCAGCATTCACTGGTGGTCAGTGGTGCACACGTGTCACTGCACTGGCTGCTGCAGCTGAGCCACAGGTGGGGCACACAATCTGGGGTCCTCCAGTGCTGGGTGGAGTTTTGCGGGTGAGGCACGGGCGGCAGAGGAGATGCCTGCATGGAAGAGCGTAGGCTGTGGGGCTGGTTGGATACCGGGTGAGAGACACTGAGCAAAGTGCACACTGATCCTCACCTGGGAAGGAGGAAAAATAACAGAGGTCATATACTAAGATAGAAATAAAGTAGTTAAACGTGAAGTCATGTTATACATCTTCATTATACGGGTCTCTAGAAAGTTGTGGGAGGCTGCACCGTCGGTCTCCGGTACTTCCTCTCGGGAAATGTTTTTCTATAATGACCGGCGGACAATACATTATCCTTTATATAATACACCTAGTGCATAACTTAATTTGTATTTTTATACTGTATGAAAGAATATAGATGATCAATTATTAAGAGGTGCAAAATATTTCAAGTAACAGATAACGGACAGTTAAACAGAATAGTATGTAGAATATTATGAACCGCTCCTCAAAATGCTCTTAAATGAAAGTCCGGCGGACAACACATTACCCCTTACATAATACACCTAGTGCATAACTTAATTTATATTTTTATATGAAAGAATAAAGAATGATCAATTATTAAGAGGTGCAAAATATTTCAAGTAACAGATAACGGACAGTTAAACAGAATAGTATGTAGAATATTATGAACTGCTCTTCAAAATGCTCTTAAATGAAAGTCCATACCTTTTCATTAGTACCATCATATTAAAGGTCATTGTGGTATTGCAAATTAAGCTGTAGGAATGTATAGCACTGACAGCTGTTACTTGTGAGTATGTGACACACGAGTGTGTGTGTGTGTGTGTGTGTGTGTGTGTGTGTGTGTGTGTGTGTGTGTGTGTGTGTGTGTGTGTGTGTGTGTGTATATACATACCTGTGTGAGGGGCTTGGCCCTGCGGTCTCTTCTGGCTAGTGAAAGAGGGAAGCCCCTGCAGGGCGCAGCTCAGGGCTGCATCTAGACTGGCCGACAGACGCTCTTCATGGGAGCCTTTGGGAGCAGAACACACACACGGGTGCGCACACACACACACAGATCTGAGATCAGTTCACAGCATAAATATTCATCTTGGCCAACAGGGTCAGAACTGTGTGAGAAAAGAAGACTGAAACAGTTGTGAGTGGAAGACCAGTTCCAGACCAGTGAGAAAGGGCTTGGCGAATGGCCTCACCTGTGGAGTGTGTTTGCTGGTCCAGTCTTGTTCTCTTGCAGGCCTGCTGAGTAGTCTCTGCTGGTGTGGACACACTATGAGCTTCTGCATGACCTGTGTGTGTGTCATCCCCATCTGGAGTAGGCCACTGCAGTCCTCTCTTCCGCCTCAGGACTGAACTCCCTCCTCCTTCTCTTCCTCCTCCTCCTCCTCCTGCTGGGCTCAGCCCCCCACTCTGGCCCTGCTTGCTGTGTAGGCTGCCTCTAGAGGAGGATGGAGGGCAGTCTGCAAACCCGTTACTTGTAGTACAGCTGACCGAGGTATGTGACGTAAGGGAGCAGTTGGGTACCTTGAGCAGCGGTGTCTGCTTGGGAGTCTGAGCCAGTCTAGACGCCTGAGCAACAAGTCTGGAGGTCTGAGGGCCCAGGACAGCGGTCCCCTCCTGGCCCCCGCAGACACCTGGCCGCCCACCTCTCCGCAAGACCATCTGGTCTATTCGACTTTTCAGCAGCGGGCACGGCAGGGGCTTGGAGTCTGCGCTGAAGGGCACACCTGTGAAGGGATCATTGGGCAAGCGCCCCCATGTGGCCTCTCGCCGCTGGTACTCCTCCAGAGAGCTGAGATCCACCACTGCCCCACTGGGTAGCACCATAGGCAGAACCATCAGCTCCTGAGTCAGGGGGTCCAGAAACTCCTCAGGGATGCTTTCATCTGGACCGGTGGAACTGGGGAGCTCCGTGGGCTGGGTGGGGGGATTTGGAGGCATAAGGGGTTTTGTGGGTGCCAGGGTGCGGCGATGGGCCGTCTGGAACTCCTCCAGGGCTTCAGGGGGGCAGGAGCGTGATGGTAGCCCCCACACGGCCAGCGCTTTCAACCCCAGCTGCGTGCCGGCGCTGCTGAAAGGAATGCTCAGGCGCAGCCTGGCAACACTGCCCAGCGACTGAAGCCCCCGACTCCACAGTTCTGACTGCATGGCTCCGCTGGAGGGTGCAGGTGGCAGGCGAGGGAAGGGGGCGCGTGGGCGAAAGCGGGGGGCCCGGAAGCACACCAGCACCCCTTCCCGCAACTCACAGCGGCCCACCTGGAGAAAGAGGCCCTGGGTGGCGTCAGTGCTGGCCTCTGAGCTGCTGTGAACCTCCAGCTTGCGGGAGACGGCATTCTGGTCCATACCGGCCGGCCACAGCTCCACGTCCACTCCGCACACCTCCACCTGCCAGCGGAAAGCAAGTGTCACCTGCACAGGAGGCCGCAGGAAATACTCCAGTTTGAAGCCACGACGACGAAGGGCGCGGTCCTCCGACATAAGATTAGACACATCATAGCCATCAGCACACAGCTGTAGAACAGATGAAGCAGACATGTTTTTAAGAAAGAGCCAAGAACACAGTGGAGAAAAGGAAGAAAAGAAGAGGAGAGTTACATGTTGTGAACAGGACCACAGATTTATCTCTTTTTTTTTTTTTTAAAGGCATGGATCTCTATGATGTAACGTTAGTGGTTACTCCTTGGTTGTACAACAATACTAAAAGGCACCACCAATAGCCTAACATTATGTAGAAACACACAGAAACAGCTTGGCCTTGATCAGAACAGAGGGTGAAACAAAAGATTTAAGGACTAAGGTATCAGAAGAGAGACTTAACCTAAATCTTTAGGTGCCTGAATATCAAACCAAGCCTATCATGCCACACAGTAGTATGCCTACCTACCTTGTTGCACTGAATAGTGGTCTGGAAGGGTGGCAGACAAAGGTTGACCACCATGATCCTCTGGATGCCTAACAATAGATAACGATAGTAAGTTAATACTAGTTAGGCTAAAAGATTAAACACTTAGGAAAAGAAAAATACATCCTGTGATTTTCCCCATGATCATCCATCGTTCATTCAAAAGTTGTCATTTGCTGGTAGTTAGAAGTGCTGTAACGTTACCAAAGAGCGCAGACGTCCCTCCCTCTGACTACAAACCAAACACTTTCCGTAATGGTAAATGTTACGCCATAAGTAGACATCGAATTCAAGCTCGAAATATCCTATTAAAACATCTCTTAATTAAGAGCAGTGGAACTAAGTAGGATGCCTCCATCAAGTCAAGTGCAAACGTTACCAGGCTTTCTCGACATGCTAAGGGTTTTCTGCAGGTTGATTTTTCCTTGGGTGAGGGAATAATGACGATTAAATGTAACCACATTTCAGCATCGTTCATGTCTAACCTTCACATCAGCTCCTACTCCATGTTGACTTGCATTTTCCTGAAGAATATGTAGTATGATCAATGATCTGACAAACTCCTTCTGGTTGTTTAGCGCTGTAGAGAACTTCTTCGGCACTATATAGAAAAAACAGACTTGTGCCACACTGAACATACTGCCACCAAGAGTATTGGATGTGTACTACAGCGTTCACTTCAAAATACCCCGCATCATACATAAAGAATTTAAGCTAAGAAAATAAAGAGATAATACAGTGCAGTAATATCTTTATACGCCAAAGGAAATTATTTTGTAGCATCCCCTCTGTATAGCAACAATAACAGAGGAATTTGATCTGACATTTTCCTTTATTTTTAGAATCTACCTTTCAGTCAGTGGGGTTACCATTTAACCAGGTCACTGTTTAAAGATCTTTGATTCAACAGTGCCAGAGCCTTGCAGCTAATATAGATTTCTAAACATGTTGTGTCGCATGCCTGAAATGCCCCTTGAATTTTGTAATTAGTAATGTACATTACATAGCAAAAAAATACTTAAGGTGAAATGTAATCATTCACATCAAATCATTTTTAAAATCACATTTTATGGGCATTAAGGATGTTACAAAAAAAAGAAAAATCTAATTTGTCATGAAATTGCCCACAAAGAATACAGCACACTGACTTGCTTGCAACAGTGCAACATATATTTATTTAACAACCAATGATCAGAGTTGCCATTCAAGTGCAACAACTTAAAATACTCATTTAAGCAAACTATATATTAATGCACGTTCGTACATATTAATGTTGAGAGACCCATTTGGTCAAAATTGCTTTTTTAAATAGAATATTTGAATTGAATTAATGTATGAACAACCATGGAATAAAATAACCAATTTAAAGCAAAGCTATAGCTAAAAAGCTAAGAAACGTGTGTTAACAGGCACACAATATATACATAAAACATACAGCATGAATGCAAATGTGCACTTTATCAAAGTACAAATCATAAACAGTAAACTGGAACATATGGTTGTTACTGAAAGAAGAATTGAACAGTTGCCTTCAGAACAAGATTACAGCGGCTGTCTCTTCTTTCATTTCTCACATGCGCATGGTGGCTGTGGATGGATGCATCAGATATGGATTTGCACCTGTGAGACCCTTTCCTTCCTTCGCAAGGATACGGATAAAGCTCCTGTAGAATTTCTTGAATTCCCAGGCAGAGGCTGAGTGGCCACCAACCTCTTCCCGAAGAGCAGAGAAGAAATGCTTGGTGGGGTCCAAGTTCAGCTTATTGGTGAAGAGGAACCTGCATGGAGCTCCATCTCTGTGCACAAGCTCTTCACATACATTCCAAATGCTCCTGCAAGAGGACAGGAGTTGGCGGATCCATCTGCCCCATCGACCCGCGTGCATTGCTTTGCCGTCTCCATCCATGAGGCCAAGCAGGTAAGTCTCAGCGCTCTGCAGGATGCTCCTTAACTCCTCTTTGTTTGTGGCTTTCATCGGGGCTTTGGATCCTTTGGCCAGGGGATTTCTGCTGGTGAGCACATCGGCCATTTGACGGACTAGGCGAATGAAGCGAACGGTCTCCTCGGAGCCCTGGAACTGAGGTAGGTGTAGCTCTTCGCTGAAGTACTGCAGAGCATCTGCAACCGTGGTACAGAAAACTTGTTCAGAGAGCTCCTCTTCAGTGAGCTTCTTCCCCCGCAATCGCTTGTTTAGGATTCCCATTTTCAAATGATCTGGAAGTTGCAGACCTTTTCTATCAAGTTTAACTAGTTCCTTCATGTACTGCCATTTGATCTCCCCAGTAGCTGTCCGGAAGACCTTTTGATGAGCCAAGGTCAGCCAGACGTGTCTGAGCATCATGGGAATGTCGAAAACAACATGTACGGATTGGGCAGGATTGGCTGGGTGAGGGAAACATGGCCTCATGTTGTTGATGTCCAGATTCGCACCAAGCACTTGAAGCATTCTCTCATTGTAGAGCCAACTGCACGACAGGGCAATCACAGTAACCTCGATGTCATTTAACATGTGAAGGCACTTGCAAATTCTACTTGCAATTTCCTCATTAGATAGATGTCTGATTAGGTAGTAGGCAACAGGAATCTCCCAGCTCTGGTTCACAGACACCAACATGAGGACCATTGCTGAGCCGGCTTCTTCATCATCTCCTTCATAATCCTCATCATCTAATTCCACAAATCCATGGAATTCCCCCTCGACATATTCGTCGCGATAAAATATATCCGTCTCATCGATCAGCAGCGTACATATTGTGGGTTTGCCTTCCTTCTTTTGGTCTTGGACGTGCAATTTAAGAGCGGAGAAAGCAGGTTTAGTGAAACCAGCTCTATAGGGGTTGAGGTCGGGGTTAGGCATGCTTCAATCATGTAGCAAACCAGTGAGTAGGGTTCAGGACCTGCTGGGAGCCTAAAACGGAAATTAAAAACAAAAACAAAAAAAAAAATCAATCAATATTCTGAATTGAGAAAACATTTTGTTGCCCACACCAAGTACATTCCACTAAATTACTACCGTAAAATTATTCTTACCAAAAGTCCTAAATGATGTGCATTTTTAAAGTGATGTGCCACCATTTGGGGAAATACCCTTATTTGCCACCTCTCCTTGAGTTAAACAACTGAGTTTTACCTTTCTTCAGTTCCTCCATCTATTCTCTGAGTACTTTTGGCTCCAGCTTAGCATAGATCATAGCCGAGCTTATCTCAGATAGCCTACATGATCTGATGGTCTGGAATTTCTTTTTCTAGTGGCGGGAATGGGCTTATAACCTTACTGCCTCTAAAGTGACATTAAATAAAATACCACACGTTACTGTACATGCCACTTCATTTGTTTTTAAATCTGTTTAATCCAATGACTATGTGTTTGCTTTTCAACACTGTGTGGCTGGTAGTAGGCTAGTAACCCACGTGCTCACTGAATTCGTGTGAACCGTGGCATACAAGAAGTTGGTTTAGCATGATCACACTACGACGACAGGATAGATCTATTATGATAACCAATGACTATTTATATTGAGGTTAAAAGCATGAAACTATCCTAGGTAACAAAAAAAAAAAAAAAAAAGTATTGTATGCCTATTGTCGATGGGGTAACGTTATAGCCTAACGCTAGGCATACTGTGACTGAGAGGAAAAATGTGCAAACATTCAAGAAGACGATGAACTTACGATTAACACGTCAGGTGATGGTAGCAGTATGGTATGGTGAGCAACTTCTGAGTGGTAGGTACGGTGATAAGGCTAATTGTTTCTGGTTAAAGTCACCAATCTACAAACTAGCGTCCGTGGTTCTTTTCAAATTCACCTCTTCCTTCAGGTAACCAGATGGCAGCAGACTCAGTTTAATATTGACCATTTGCAGCGACGTCATAATATCACGTCACGATTTTTACTGGACGGCGGAAGTGCGAAATTGTAAACACGGAGCTAATGGAGGGCAACGCTATTCTGACCGGCAAAGTTGTGTTTCTCCGATGATTTCGCTAAGTCTTTGCAGTCTATGTCTGTTCTGTTGTCGGTGGAGGTGTGTCACCTTGAGAGTGTCCATTGAAAGCGGTATATAGACAAAATTAATCATGCTGGATTAGAAAAATATCCCTACATTCACTGATATAACCAAAGCTGACACTAAGCGGCCCACGGGGACGGACACACACAACTCACAGAATACAACTTTGATGCAAGGAAAACAGCTAGCTGAAGAGCTGTTTTGATAGACCATAAAGATAATCCTTGCTTTAAACTACTGCCCCCAAAAAATGACACACCAATGAACATACAGCATAAAGCCAGCCGCTCCAAAATAAAAACCACGAGTCTTACCTTCATGCAATTAACAAAGTACGAACTAGCTTGCTCTTCTCGGCAATCTTGTGTATGGATAGCATTGTCGTTATTACAAGCCCAGTAGTAGTGCTAGTGCAGCTAGCTAAAGCTGAATACGAGTTGATCAATCTGTCAATTTCACGCATTTTCACTGTCAGTAAACAGTGCTCTATTAAACTTTTCACGTTTTTGTTCCGCTTCCCCACTTGTCTCGCTTGATAGCCCGGTTAATTTTTTTTTTTTAGCCTAAACTCTCGGTTAAATGTGGTGGCTAGATGACGTTCAATTGCCAAGTCAACAACCCAAACGATTTGGTTTGGCAGGGGCGTTGTAGTGGGGGGAGGGGGGACTGAGTAACCAGGGCCCCAAAAGGAGGGAGTGCCCAGCCTGCTATTGTATTCTAGGCGGTGAGGGGGCCCATGGCCACTGCTTGTGCATAGGGCCCAGAATTTGGTGCTACACGATTCTTCCATTAGCTTAATATAAAAGCTTTTAAAAACAATCAAATAAACAGAGATTTGTTAAATTTCAAACCATGCACAATTTCTGACATCCAAAAAAGAAAGCTGGCTGCAGAATAATGTAGATAGACAAACAATTTGACAGTGATTACGACTGTAATGTTAAAATTCAAATGTGGTATAAATATTGATCATATTACAATAGCCTAATATGATCACAAAAGTCTAATTTGACTGTTTTTGTGCCATTTACAATAGCAGATGCACAATAGGAATTATAAGAAATTATTAGGTCTGTACTTTTTAATGGCGGAATTCTGTCTGAGTTGTTGGCCAAGAAACATTGCCTACTTGCCCATAAATATAAGAATGCTCAAGAAATAAGTGTGGTAGGCTTACAAAACACAAAGGAAGAGAATAAATCGTTGTTGTTTTAATAGATAGACAACAGAAGTTATATTATCTGACATTGTCAACCCCCTCACCCACCCCACCCCAAACACATACACACAGAGACATCCCTCCTTCCTTCCCCAAAATCACTTCTCTGTACATGAAAATGTTTGCGCAAAATAAATGTTTTGCAACTTTGAATAAATTGATTATTACTACATTGTTCATCACAGGAAATAATTATTACAGATACGGTTTCAATGACTAATCACGTGGTACTACTGAGGGACAGAGATTTGTTAATGCACATGCTACTCTTGCGATTTTATCTAGAGTGGTGTAGCCGTTTTCAGAGGTTTGAAGAAGAGTTATTGGCACAGGCCCTTGCAACATTCTGTATTTAGATCTCGTCAGTCCAATTACTCTCTCAACATGTATGCAGACTGCTGCTAGTCTCCTAGTGTCTTCTATTTCAAATGCACTCAGTTGTTTTTTTGCCACGTGTGAATGCCAGTGTTTCTACTCTCGCACACAGTCCAACCTGATCTTTGATGGTAAAGCCTCTGTCAGCCAGGATCATGTCCCAAGGTAGAAGATTATCCAGGAACCCACTGTTGGCAGCTATTTGAGGGTCTGTTGTCCGGCCACCCCAGCCCTTAGAGATGAACAAAATCACTCCCTGTGGTGTAATGCCTATTAGGTATTTCATGGTGCTGTGACTTGTACTGGGAGTACGTCTATGCTCTAGCTTTCAGGTCCTTCGGTTTGTCGGTGAAGATCTCGAAACAGTTGATTATTGCCATACATTTCTTAAAGCTTTTACGAAAACACATAGGTAAGGACACTTGTACATATTCTCACAAAGGGCACACAACAGATACAGGCACTAATTGCTCATTCAGATGACTAATTACATTTGTAAACACTCTAGAAACACTACAGTTGTGTACCCCAACTAGATAAGACAGACATTGAATTGGCAAGTTAATTTTAAGTCTCATTAAAGTCAATACTAGTTGCTGGAAACAGGTTAATTGTGGCTTATCTTTGAGACATAGTTTTACCAGATTAAGCACTGCCATTAACACCATCAAATTTGGGAGACCAGTTATGGCTTTCACCTTCTCATCTATTTTGAAAGTGTCCTCATCAAAAAGATCTGAAGACGCACACTTCTCATTCAGCTCAATGTTTTCCTTACACAACTGCTGGCTTTCAACCAGCAGTGTAGAGATGTCCTCTGATGATAGGTCTGTCTGGCACACTGCATCACACACATTGCTCATACTGACTTCTGACGGGTCTTCACAGTCCATGACATCCTGAACAACAGCCCTTGCTACTTGCGATCTTGAGTCTTCCCGTCTCGTCTTCTTCAGGTTTTCTTGGAGTTGAAATTTCTCAAGATTTCCGAGAGCTTTCCTCTTCTCTGGTGACTTAGTGTGAGCAAAGACTGTGGGTACATAGTTAGGAGACAGGGAATCATCACTCTTCTTGCCTGGAGAGAGATTAGAGAAAGTCAGTCACTGTCTGTTGGAGCCAGAACGAGTTATCAACATATATGTTATGAACGTATGGTTATTTATTTGTACATTCATACACTTTAAAGTATATTATTTTCTATGATTATGTTTATTAGATTAATTTCAAACAAGAATCAATTCATCACGCTTAGACCAAATAAATATAATTACGCCTATCAAGCCCACGTACTCAAAATCAGCTGTTTTCACTCACAAAGCTTTTGAGTGCCAAACAAGGCTAACGTTATATGTTGCATTGAATTTACACCGTCAGATACCAACATAAATGCCTGGCAGTTGGACAGAATATTTTGAGTTATGAGGAGAGTCTTAGACAACGTCAGATAAATATCTCAGCATATATGTAAGGATCTTATCAATCTAACGTTAGTCAGCAACACTACCACAGACCAAATCTGGCACAAATGTTGACATGGGATGGCAATTGACCGAATCAGACAATGTAGACACACATAGACGTTATCCTGCATGCAAAACTACTGCAGACATTTCATGTGATACAACAAATCTGTTTAAAATTAAAATTAGGAATAGAGAATAGGCTACCCCCTCAGGCAGACAACGTTAAATTGATGGTTAGATTGAACCACAACCTGGATCTCAGCGGAGATAGCTAACTTTTGCGTTAGCATTACGTTAGCTTCAAACTTGTTCTGAGGAGTTGTCTGTGGTAAATCTTTTATTCCAGATACTAACTGAGTGAAAAAAATTGAGTTTCCAGACTTCGCATTTGTCAAATAATACCATAAAGTTGTAGCCCAAATAAGATGTAAATAAAAACTTACCCTGTAAAAAATGCTCACTGCAGTGCATTGCCTTGAGTAGCTGGACGTTACCATTGACAGTAAAGGACGTTACCAATCTTTGCAGTTGATTGCCGCGATCTCTCTCGGGGATCCTGTAGAAAAAAACGCCTGGCTTGTAGCCTTGTCTATTTGAGCAACCGACGGCACAACAGGAGATAACCATTTTTCTTTTCCTCCCGAATATTACTGTGATAAATATAATTACGCTCAGTGCTGCGCTAGCTGTCCAATGGAAAATTCTTTTCTTTTGCCGTCCAGCACTTGAGCGCGAGATCACGTGACGTCACCTGCAGAAGGTCAATATTCAGAGCCGTATATAGAGAGAGTTCGGACAACTCGCGATATTTTTTCTCGACTTGGTTCTGCTCTCTGATTGGCCCAGAGGACGTCACGTGTTTTTTGAACACCATGTTGTAACCCTTCCTAACGTCTCGGTCTCGTACACTAAACGTGGAGCTCCGGACTTAATCGCCTTTATTTGGCAGAATAAAGGTAACACACGCCAAGACATGCAGTTGTGTACCTTGATCTGTCCTTCATGAATACGCGACACCCGTTTTCGTAGCAATGTGTTACTTTACAGCTGCCACATGGATAGTAACGTCAACAGCTGCAACAGCTGAAAAGTTTTACAGGATGCATGTCTCATCTTTTAAGCAAATTATTTTTGAACGGTTTCGTCTAAGATCATAAACTCAACTGCATTCAATAGAGGACAGATGTGGGATGCTATTGACAAAACATTAGATGTCAGTCTTGCACAACCTTTTAGTAAATTACGTTCAAAAACTGTTTCATTCGTCCCTGATCTCCCCTACTGAACCTCGACCTGGATAAACGAACTAGTTTCGTTTCGAGAATGATCATAACAAACACACACACTAACCATAATGTCTTGGGACACATGTTGGATCACTCCACAAATTAATATTACTGAAATAGATTTACTATCATGCCGTTAAATGATTGTGTTGAATTCGGTTCAAGTCCATGCTAATTCATGCTAGTTCACTTCCCACAGTCCTAGCCTGAGTCGTTGTCATGGCGATTTACGTCACTACACGGAAGAACTAACGGCAAAATGCAGCCAGGCTCGGTCAGGCTGGACAAAATTACATTTCCCATCGTTTATAGATATTTTCCTGGAGAAATTAGATACAGGTTTATTTAGTTATGAATTGTTTTCATGTTTTCTGAAGTCATAATTGCACGTATTACCCTGTGAAAGCTAGAAATGATTATTTTAGTCCGACGTCTCATAGGACTACGTTATAATCGTGGGTTACACAATGGCGACCAAAATTCCAATTGGCCGAACTCTCTCTATATACGGCTCTGTCAATATTGGTGCAATACTGCCACCAAGTGTCCAGGAATTGAAAAATGTGTAGAAATCGTCATTATTTTCTTCACGTTCAAGCATAGACTGTTGAATTCTGAAATAATAAAACTCTGACCTGTAGCCTAAATAATGTAATTTCATGATGAGACATAGCATGATGAACAAGTGGACAGAAAGTCTTACATCTATGAATTGAATGTTTTGTTCTGAGAACTGAACTAGGCTAGGCTACTTGAAGTAGTACTACAAATTCAATCTACAAATTCATCAATGACCAGAATCAGTCACGTCCTAATCACAATTTGCATAAATTATATATAAATTAGGTAAAAAAAAATAATAATAATAATAAAAAAAATAAAAAACACCCACAAAATAGCCTCATTTTCAGTTTTTGTGATCTTAAGCCCTTCCCTGCCTTCTCAGCCCTATGCTAGTGCTGGAGATGTGGCCTGTGATTTCTGCACTGGGAAGAAACTCTGTGCTCTGTGAGTCTCATGCCAGGCAGCACTACACAGCTCCAGCACTGCAGAAACACAAAGAGCACAAAGAGTAATAGGCTATTAGGACTGAAGATCTGAAACCGGTTCAGCGAGTTGTTGGTTGATGTTGGTGTTTCAACTGGATTAAAACCTTGACTGTTGCCATATCCTGACCTAAACCATGGATTTTCAACAGGGGGTCTGTGGACCCCTGGTGGTCCGTGACAACATTCCAGGGGGTCCATGACATGGGTTCCAGTTACAACTTAGTGTGATTGAACTTGATATTTGAAAACTTGATTTGAGAAATAATCACAGCTTAGCACTCTAAATGCAGTGTAAGAATGAACTCTCTGCATACTTTGGTAAATGTGTTGATCGATGGCTAAAATGTCTATATGTTTGTATATATCTCTTTGTTTATAACACCCCCTCCGCCCCTGGGGGTTTGGGTCACTGATGACTTCTTAGTGAGAAAGGTGGTCCCCGGGACTGAACCAGTTGAAAACCCTGTCCTAAACTAAACATTACCCTAAACCTTGGGTCTGTTTGCAAGTTCCACATGACAGTATAAACAAGTGGCACTGGTAGCAGGCAACTGCTGCAGCATAATATGTAGGGCTGAAAAGGCAGTAGGTGGCAACCATATGACAGAAGGCACACCCCCATGTCACCAACATTGGTGCTGATTAGTTTTTGCATCTACCATTACTGGAAATACTGTTTCATATCATTGTGGTTTGCCATTAGCCTGACACGCCAGACTATATCATAAGAATGTATAGTCTGAAGACCACTGATAGACTGTACCTCAATGGAGGGGCGGGTGATTGCGTTGTCTTTCAAACTGCCTCTCCACGTAATAGGCTAGCGTTCCGGCCAGTGGTACCAGCTGGTATATCAAACTTTTCCCTGTAGTCCGTTGGTAACACGGCAAAGACATCTTTTCCAGAACGGAAAACTTCAGTGCACTTTCTTGTTTCACTTTCAAAGACAATGACAAGTGCAATTCGTCCAAAACTAAAGCCAAAGACGATTCCACTCTGGTTTGAGCAGGGCTGTCGTCATCGTATAAAGCCCGCCTTACGATTTCCTGTACACATACCGCGCTGTGATTGGTTATCCGCCGCCAGAGGAAGGATACAACGGGATTCTATCAGTGGCCTCTAGACGTATCCTCTGTGCAAATTCAAATTTGCTACCGCTAGGGGTACGTCTAGAGTCTAGGCTAGTTTGCCATGGGGTTTTCTCACATAGGCCTACTGTATCACATTATCCTTAAATCTCCTTGGTGTATCTGTATATTTTATTTCCTCTTTTGTCAGTTAACGTGTTGGTTCTAAGTTTCATTAATATTTTCATTTATATTTGAAGATTAGGCTACAGTATATGAATGTAGTAATGTCACCGTAGCACTTATTTCAATTACTTAGAATATCTTGATCTAACATCAACAACTTTTGCTTACCTGCATGGGCTGAAAGGTCTTTGGCACTCTTAAGGCCAAATTGAATTCAGATTTTGATCTGGCCTTTGTCAGGCCTGGGGCCAGTCACATGCCTTACTGTTTGCCCTTTGATAGGAGGCCAAAGCTGAACTAATTACCCTGAGCTGCCTGCAAACCCCCTCTATACTAACAAACTGCTGTGCTTACCTACTGTACTGTATTTTGGTTGAATTTAATTTTGTCATATTTGGTTTTGTAATGAGGGAAGCAGTCTGTACATTGCAGCTGTTGCCTGCATACTTTGTGTTGTTTTGGGGCTTTTTGCCTTTATTAAGATGGGACAGGGGAGAATGGAGAGAGAGAGAGAGAATTTGTATATTTATATAAGTTAATGACTTGCTTTTTAAATAAACCAACAGTTATTCCACCAGATATCTCTCTTCTGCTGTGCCACGACACTCTTGCGCTTTTAGCTAGTAAAGCACAGCTCCTATATCCCTTGGAACATCATGTTGAATACTTTTTGTTTGTTTGGTATATTTTTTGGCAATTAATCAGTATGTGTAGAAATGTCATTTTGACAAACTCTTAATCTTATTCTACCACTGCTCCTGATTATTTTGATACAACATTCATCTTACAAAGCTCTTATGTAGGGAATGTGTAGGCCTACAAACATAGGATCCAGTCATCCGTTTATTTTTTAGGTCATATAATTTTATTCAGTCATGACATCATAAATTACATTGTATAACCTTTGTATAGGCCTACCCATTGTATAATAAACACCACCTTTTGTTAACAATATAATATGCTTTAAACTTTTACCTTTATACCATTGCTGTTTATGTGAAGTAATTACTCCTATACACTAGGTCAAAGCAAGTTGTTGAACTTGGTTCCTAACCTATTAACCTCACTCACGTCAGATGTAGCGCCCCCATGGGCACAGGCATCTGAGATCGTGTCCATTGAAAGGGATTTCAGGACTGATATTGAATGGACGGACCAAAAGGAGACCCTACAAACTGCCGGGCAGGATTTTTGACGTACTAGCTCATCTCTTGCAAACTTACAAAACACTACTAACAGTAGTACTAACACTATATATGAAAGAGACCTCTATATTATGCAAGTTAAATCGATTCTTGTGGCAAATATGCTGCAGATACTGGCATTTATGTTTGTTTGGAACAGATTAAAAATTAGAAATAGCATTGGATCACGGGATGCAACTGGTAGGTTTCGATGTAAGTGGTTGAAGTAAGATGACGGACAAATGGTTTGTTCAATTATATGCACGATTTTTTGATGACGTCCAGTCTTCTGAAACAAATCTCAAATTCAGCCTGTTTGCAGCTACGAATAATCTGACGTGAGTGAGGTTACTAAACCTATAACACCACTGAGAAAACTTTGAGGTCTGAAACCCTACTACCACACCTTTCTTTCCCATGGAAATGCAGTTGTTACATTGCCTTTCAACCTTGTCTACTTAATATTTACACTTAATCAGTGTACTACTATTAGTCATATCAAAGGAGTAAATATTGAGTAACTGACATATTGTAAGAATCACCAATCAATATTCAATATTAAAGTATTTCCCTACCATTTGTACCCATACCTTTTAGTGACATCGACCTTCGATTTTAATATTATTACAAGGTCTTTGGCACCTGTGCGAGACTTGGGCTCATGGTCTATTAGTGGATTTATAATGTCATGAAGGTCAGATTGTAATCTAGACAGAGCATGGGGAGGTTTTTGTTCACAAAGAAGCTGCCGGACCTCTTGCACATCACAGTTTGACCAGGGCTTAGAGTTGGTGAACATCTCCAGCATAGTGATGCCAAGAGACCACATGTCTGACATGGTGCTAGATTTCTTACACTCTACCAGACACTCTGGGGCCATGTAGGGTGGGGTTCCTCCTAGTCCACAGTGAGCCCCTCTCTTCGTCACGGACACACTTTTTATCAGATTTGCCAAGCCCCAGTCTGTGAGGTATGCCCTTTTGTGCTCTCCGGCAATCTTTTAGACACAAAACAATATAAGTTAAAAGCAACAATGCTATAATGATTTCATTATTACATTACAGTACATTCTTGTTCACCTTCAATATTCAATTTCAAGTCTGGCTTGGTGCATTTTATAACACTTCAGATAGCTTTGCAAAGAACATGTTGAATACAAACCATTATGTTTGCTGGCTTCAGATCTTGATGGATTATTTTTTTTCCATGTATGTGCTCCACAGCCATGGCAATATCCAAAGCCACAAACAGCTTATCTTCGAGCTCCAACTGAAAGTATAATACAGTATATTATTGTTGTATATCCGAGAACATTAGTGTTGAATCCTTTAGTGGCCCCACCAATCCACGTCCATTTCTTTTGTTCTTGATATAGTAACTGACATCAGGGGCACCACTAGAAATTTTGGGCCATCCAAACATTGATTACAATAGACCTATTACTTTGTACAATGTTCTCAAAGGGCCCCATGTCAGTGCAGGCCCTTAGAACTGACATATTATAAATAGCCCATAGAAAATACTTTTTAGCTACACTTTTATAAATGTGAGAATTTACACAGTTTACACAGTGACCTTGTGAAAAATTAACGTGTATGGGGATCTCTGTAAATACAACATTTTCAGACTTCAGATTTCAGCCAGGTATATGATTTATTCCCCAGGTCCACTCAACAGACATCTTCAGTATCAGTCACTTGCATATGAAAAGTTATTTAGATAGTGAACCCAACATCAAATATGATGGTGCAATACCTTAATGTTTTTATCTGTATAAATAACTTCTGCTAGATTGGCCCCATAAATCAACTCATTTGCGATGAGAATTTTTGTCTCAGTTTCCGCAACAGCCATCATCCGCACAATGTTGGGGTGAGATAAACCCCTGCAGAGAGAGGTTAAAGATGAGTATTTGAATTTATGCCATAAAACCTTTAAAAACAAAAAACAGAGAGATGCCATTACCCAGGTATGATGAATTCATTTGAAGTCCCTGGATCGTCTACGGATCTTGATATAACTTTTACAGCAGCTGGAGTTCCCTGGTATGATCCCTTGTAAACTTCCCCATAAGAGCCTCGTCCGATGTATTCATGTACAGTAATTGTGTCTGGATCCACAAAATCAACTTTCAAAATGAAAGCTGAAATAAGGGGATATTTGGTCAAATACCTAAGATTGTTAATTAAGCACTTATGACATTCAATGACTAGTTGTCTTAACTTTCATTCATTGCTGACATAAAGTCAATAATTGTTTTCTAATGAGCAATGACCAGGTTCTTCTACAACTGAAATAAATCTGAAAAAAAAAAATAGAAATTCACACTGACCTGTTCTCTTTTCTGACACTTTTCCAAGTGTTGGTGTCAAGGGTGACTTCTGTTCTCTGGCTGTGACTCCTTTAGTTTCACTGTCTCCATCAACTCTATTCTGAGGTATCATGGGTAATGACTCGTCAGCAGATCCTCTATTGTCTCCTGTCTCTCCTGAGCCAAACTCAGAACTCTGAGTCGAGTCAGTCAGGCTATGCTTGGGATTTCGGAGCGAAGGGTCAAGAGATGATTTAACAGAGCTGTATCCAGAGTCATCAGGTCCACCTTCTTTAACTGCACAGAGATGCAAAGGCACCCAAGTGTATTTAAATACAATGCATGCATTTCATCTCTCCATTTCATATTTGGAATTGAAATGTATTTTATTCGTGAATAAATATTGGTGTATTTACAATTAGGGGGCATATTCCTACTCCATTCTCCAACGCCTATTGCCATCTCTTCTATCTTCTCCAGCAGATCTGTCACCTGGCCAACATCTCTCTTTTTATTGTTCACAACATGATACCTGTTCCCACATTTCTCTACAACCCACTGAAGAGCCTCTCCTCCACTGTCAATGTGCTGCTCAATGCTTGTGTCTCCCAGCCAGTCCCCTCTGGTGAAGAGCACTATAGTGTGACTCCAGACTCTCTCACCCAGAAGTTCCATGTGTTCCTGCACTGCTCTCCTGTGTTCCTCTATGAATTTCTTACTCACATTGATGACCAAGAGCATAATGTGCGGTCCTGGATGACACAGAGACACACTACGGACAATCTTTTGCTTATCATGTTCTATGGTGTAATTGGCGACCCATCCTGGTGCCTTCACTACAGTGATGTGTCTCCCGGCTGTTTCTCTTTCTCTCCTCACACACTCAGCTGTTACCCCTGTGGTGTTAAAATCCTCTCTGCCCAGGATGGTGTTTCCTGATGAACTCTTTCCAGCATATTTGCTTCCCAGCAGTAAAATCCTCATGTCTGAAATGTGTGGAATCTCACCTGGGAAGAGAAATTGTCTGAGAAACACTGAATTGCAGCCTTTTTCAATGACATTGACCCTGACACAGGCACTGTACACTGTATTGTGAATGAGGTCATTCAGTTGTTCTCTGTTGTGTGTGTGTGTGTGTGTGTGTGTGTGTGTGTGTGTGTGTGTGTGTGCGAGAGAGAGAGAGAGAGTGAGAGAGAGTATTAGAAGGCAAGATGAAAGGAGAGAGAGAGAGAATGAGTGAATAAATGAATAGATGTTTTATGTATAGGTTCAACAGCTGATAATTCCAACCTGTCGATGATCTGAGAGTCTGTCGCTGCTCATCCACCTTCCTCTTCCTTTCCTCTGCTCTTATTTCTTCCTCTTGCTTCCTCTCCACTAGTCTTCTCATCATCTTTGCATCAAAGTCCAAGTGATTGCCTCCATTTCCTGCCACCATCTCTTCTATCCTCTGCAACAGTTCTGTCACCTGGCTACCATTTCTTCTCTTATTGTTCATAACATGGTACCTATTCCCACACTTCTCTACAACCCACTGAAGAGCTGTACTTTCACTCTCAATGTGCTGCTCAATGCTTGTGTTGTTTGGCGAATCCCCACCGGTAAACAGCACTATAGTGTGACTCCAGACTCTTTCACCCAGAAGCTCCATGTGTTGCTTAACTACTCCTCTCTGTATTTCAGTGAATTTAGCAGTCACATTTATGACCAGGAGTAGAGCATGTGGTCCTGGAGGACACAGAGACACACTGAGGATAATCTCTCTCTTATCACGCTCAGGAGTTTGATCTATAGTGTAATTCTTCCACCATCCTGGTACGTCCACTACAGTGATGTGTCTCCCTGCTGCTTCTCCTTCTTTCTTCATACACTGTGCTGTTCTTCCCACAGTGTCAAACTCCTCTCTGCCCAGGATGGTGTTTCCTGATGAACTTTTTCCAACTGCTCTTCCTCCCAGCAGCACAATCCTCATGTCTGAGATCTGTGGAATTCCACCTAGAAACAGAAATAACAGAACAGAATATGTATAGTATCAGAGGTATGGTAAGTTAATGGTAATAGTTTATAGTGGCGGATAGGCCTATAATGTCAGTGGCCTCAATTTTTCAGATTCCATTGCAAATTGGTAGCCTATTATGGCAAACTAAGAAAACTCCAAAAATGTACACTCATCTAAAACTAGTTCCAGACTAGCTTTATGTTTAACAGAAAGCTGAAAAAACACTCACCTGCAGATGATCTGAGAGTCTCTCTCTGTTTCTGCACCTTCAGCTTTCTCTCCTCAGCTCGTCTCTCTTCTTCCTGCATCTTTTTAGTCCAAAGTTTCATAGTTTCTGTCTGAAAATAATGACCACGGTTTCCTGCCACCATCTCTTCTATCTTCTCCAGCAGCTCTGTCACCTGGCCAACATCACTGTTCATTTTCTCTACAACATGATACCTGTTCCCACATTTCTCTACAACCCACTGCAGAGCCTCTCCTTCACTCTCAATGTGCTGCTCAATGCTTGTGTCTCCTAGACAGTCCCCGTAGGTGAACAGTATGATAGTGTGTTTCCAAACTGTCTTTCCTAGAAGTTCCATGTGTCCCTGCACTGCTCTTCTTCTTATCTCTGTGAATGACCTACTCATATTAATGAGCAGGAGTAGAGCATGGGGTCCTGGAGGACACAGAGACACACTGAGGACGATCTCTTGTTTGTCAGTTTTAGCAGTTTCCTCTACAGTGACGTTTTTCCACCATCCTGGTGCCTCCACTATAGTGATGTGTCTCCCTGCTGTTTCTCCTTCTCTCTTCACACACTCAACTGTTCTTCCTGAGGTGCAAAACTCCTCTCTGCCCAGGATGGTGTTTCCCAAAGAGCTCTTCCCAGTCAGTCTGATTCCTAGCAGTATGATCCTCATGTCTGAGATGTGTGGAATGCCACCTGGGAACACAGAAATCTTTTTGAAACACATGGTCACTGTGATCAGTTTTTCTTTTCGTTTCCATGTGTAGGTGAGTTTTAGGGCTGTTCATTTGCATTTGTGACAGTGAGAAAGACCAATGTGATTAAGATAGTTTAACATTTCAACATTCATCATGGCTGAAAATGACTATGCAGCATGTATATCCTTCCCTCATGTGGTAATCTGCATGTTTTCAAATGTATCTTTTTAACAGATTTTAATAGGCCTATTGTTACGACCCTCTGTGGCCTCCTCAGGCCATCCCATGCCAGTGCACGGGCTGGGGTGAATCTGTGTGGGTTAATTGAGTAATTGGGTACACCTTAGCTGTGGTGAAGGTATTTAAGGGGGTTGTCCTTTCATTCTCGTTGGGCACTTCTGGTTTTGGGCACACTCTTTTGCAGGCACCTTCTTTGTCTCTCTCTGTCTCTCCACTTGTGTTTTGTCTTTGTCTTTTCTATCTCTCTCTTTATGTTATTCATTTAGTCTCTCACATACTGACTTCCATCTACACATAGCCTACATGCATACATAGCACACCACCATTCCCACTCATTCCCCTAGACATTTTGGTAACGTTGCTATTTTATTAATATTCTACAATAAAATTATTGTTTGGAATCCTGTTGTCCGTTTGCCTCTTTATGTTGCGGTCTCAAACGAGCCAGGCCGTAACATAAATTGGGGGCTCGTCCGGGATTGGGCGCCGACCGGGAAAAACAACAGGTGGTGTAACCTACAATTGGACCAACTCGTTACGGATTCAGGTGAGAAAATCTCAGTTGCTTGATTATTCCAGTCTGTTGACAGTGCAGTCTCCAGTTAGTAAGAGTGCCCTAGCTAGGTTGCTTGTAGCGCCTCTCCTGCGGGGTACTGTTTGTTGTTTTGTTTATTGTTTTAGTTTGTTATTTTTGAGGGTAATCCTGGTCCGGAATTACGCATTCCTGTCGGGGGCACGCTTCGTGCAGTTCTAAGGAACTGCAGCGAGTTCAGCGTTAATCAGCCGCCCCGAGGCCGGCAGGCCCTTGAAGACTAGCGAGGCTAGGTAGGTTCTTTGGCTAGGTAAGTAGGATGCTGGATGACTGCCTGTAAGTGATCAGTAGCTGTGATTGTTTCACCTGGATTTGTGGGGAGAATTTCGGTCCATGCATGTAGATTTTGTTTGGTGAGTAGACTTTTTGTTTTTGTCATTAGGATCTCGTTGTGTTTGAGCGTTAACGGTGATAACGTTTATAGTTGTAAACTTTTGATACTTTTCGTCACGAGAGAGAAATTAAGTTTTGTTGTAACGTTAACTTTGTGTGGCGTTTGTATTGTGCTGCTGAACTGTAGACAAGGCATATGCAGTTTGAGCGTAGCATAGCGCTCTGTAACTTTGTAACATTCTTGGTTGTCTGCACGTTCTATCAGCTGTGCTTCACGTCATGTTAATGAATGAAGGGGTGCGAGAAACTCACTAGTCAGCTGAGCGACGTTGGTTGCTTGTTTTTGTAGCTAGCTATGTTGCTCTTGTTAGCTCGTGTGTACATCCTCTGAATTCCGAGTTATATGTTTATTGTGTGGAGTGTAGAGAGTGCTTGTGTTGTGCTGGTATTTTGGTTCTTTTTGTTTGGTTTACTTTGTGCCTCATTGTTAAACTGCAGCTTCGTAGTTTTGTTGCATATAACCTAGTGGGAGTAGGTTGCACTTAGCTACTGTGTGGTAGTTGCTGTTTTTTTCTGTATTTGCATTTGTGTTGAGTCATCTTTTCAATGGCTCCATCTCTTGAAGAGTTTTATGCCAAACCATCTGAACAGTTGTTGGCTAGCCTCAATAAAGAACAACTGTGTGTTGTGGCAGATAAATATGAGTTATGGATAACTGCTCAAGAAAAGAAATTAAAGGAAAATTTGTTTATTTCTGTTAAAAAACAGCTCATTGAAAAGGGCATTATTAAAGAGAATGTTGCTTCAGGTGAAAGTGTGGCTGCAAGTAAAGTGTCTGTTGGTGAGGTGTCTTCTGGTAAGCTACAGAGCAAGAAAGCTCAGACTGGGGAGGCAATGAGCGTGTTCGAGATGTGGGCGGGCTCCGCAGCGCTGCGCTACACGTGGTACAATTTGGGTGAAAACCTGTCCAACATGGGCAGAATGGGCGTTCTTTCTGCACGGCAGTTGCCGTCACATGGCCTTAAGATATCGCGGGAGCAAGTCTACTGCTGCGCAGCAGAGCAGCAGTTCAAACCTCGCTGCGTTCTGCTGCTCCTGCATGGAAACACCTCCATGACAATAAACTTCACCCTGATTGGCTTGAATCTCCTTTGCAAAAATGACGCATTTCTCGTTGGGGTTCTGTGCATAAACATTTTCCCAAAATGAAGGAATACTAACACAAATAATGTAGCTCTGTTCTTTGATGTTATTTTGTGACCATATGGCAAACATATAGAAACTTCAGAGTAATTCTGAATGAGCAACAAATATGTTTCGTATGCAAACATTTATTTAAAAATTCATAAAATTTATTTCAGCCAATTTCATGATTATTTTGATGAATATAAAGGTAATTCAAGCTTAATTTAATGCAAACAAAATTTGGCGACATCTCGTCCTTCTGTCACGCAGTGTTAACTGCAGGTACGTGTGTCCAGCTTCTCCTGCAGAGGTCTGTAGCTCCTCCCGTTTGATCAAGCAGATCTCGGGAGTCAAATGGCTTTTGCAAAGCTCATGTCGTACGCGCCTAATGGCTCTTAGAGAGAAGGAAATTGAGTTAGAGCGCTCTAAGCTTCAACATCAGCGTGAACTAAAACGCATGGAGTATGCTGAACGTGAGCAAGAACGGCAACATGTGCTTGCCATCAGAAGGCTTGAGCAGGAAAGGAATATAGTTCAGCCTCCTATCTCCGCCCCTGTAGCTGCACCTTTAGCTGCCCCTGTTGGTCCCCAACCGCTTAATTTTGATGTGTGCAGAAATATTCGCCTCGTCCCACCCTTTTCAGAGAAGGATGTGGATCGATATTTCGCTCACTTTGAACGAGTTGCAATCACCTTGCATTGGCCCAAGGATGTTTGGCCTTTATTGCTTCAGTGTGTCCTTACTGGGAAGGCACGGGAAGTGTTTTCGGCTCTCAGTTTAGATCAGGCTCGTGAATATGACACTGTTAAAACTACCATCTTGCATGCATATCAGCTAGTCCCTGAGGCTTATAGGCAGCGTTTTAGAAACTCCAAGAAGTCTGAGGAGCAGACTTATGTTGAGTTTGCCAGAGAGAAAGAGACCCAGTTCGACAGGTGGTGTTCTGCTCAAGAGGCTAAGTCTAAAGAAGAGTTGAGACAACTTGTTCTCCTCGAAGACTTTAAGAACTGTCTCCCTGAGCATGTAGCGATGTACCTGAATGAACAGGAAGTCAAGTCTCTGAGTGAAGCTGCTGTCTTAGCCGATAAATACATATTGATACACAGACGTTCTCCAGGGGTACTTTGGGATAATGGCCACAGTAGGAAGGACCAGTTTAGGAGAAAGAGATTTGAGCCAGAGCCTGCACCTCATAGTTCTCTGCCGGCTGCTACTAGTTCATCTGCAGCTCCTTTACCTGGTAATCCTAGCCATTCCTCTGATAAGTCCCCTGCTTTTGTGAAAAGAGTCATTACCTGCTTTTATTGTAATAAGCCTGGTCATAAGGTAACTGAGTGCCCAGCTCTTGGTCGGAAGGGTGAAGAAGCAAGTGTGGGTCTAGTTACTACTTTTATGCCTGGTCAAGTCCAAGGTGTGTCAGATGTCAATCATGCTGGCTATTCATCTTTTATTTCTGAAGCAGTTGTGTCTTTGCCTAATCAGGAGCATGGTGTGAATGTGCGTGTCCTTAGAGACAGTGGGGCTACGCAGTCATTGCTTTTGGATAGTGTGTTGCCTCTATCTAGTCAGACGGCTACTGGAACGCATGTCTGGGTTCGAGGGTTTGATGCCTCTTTGCCTGTTCCTTTGCATCACATTCATTTAACATCTCCATTGATTACTGGAAAGGTTGTGGTTGGCGTGAGGCCTTCACTTCCTGTTCCAGGTGTAGCGCTCATAATTGGCAATGATCTTGCGGGTGATAAAATCTGGGGTAGCACTAATGTGGCTGTGCCACCTGTGAGTGTATGTGTGCCGGACGTGTCACTGCAAGGTAGTGGACGTTCAACAGCGCCGCCGCCCTGCAGTCATGTAGAGCGATTAGGTCCATCTCCACCAGCTTATTGCAGTGTTGAGTCTAAACCTTGTAAAAGGATCTCTGCAGTGCCACCTGTTGGTCAGGTGGGGAATGTGTTAGTAGCTCTGATGTGAATAGTAAGTGCTCTAAGTGTGGAACATTGTAAGTGTAGTACTGCTCTGGGAAAGGGTGGTCTAGTGATGCACTTGTTGTTACAGTTGTTTTTCTTTGTTTTATGTGCCTGGATTTACATCTGTGCGGTACAGGGTGTTTGTTTTGGGTTGGCGCCACCTACTCAGCACTCCTGTCCTGTTTCGTTGGCCAGTGTTGTATCGCAGTCCGATTTTTATACTGCGCCATCCAGTGGTGAGTGGCATAGTGACTGTTTAATGGAGTCTTTGTGTCTTGGTAAGCTAAGCAGTAGGCTGTTGGCCTGATTCTAATGGCTAGTGCTCTGGACTGTTGTCTTGTGGGTTTGATAGCCATGTTTTGATGTTCTGGCTTAGTCCTTACATGTGTGATGTGTTTTGGTACCATGTTTGTGTGTTTGTTTATTTATGTATGTTCCTGTGTCCCATCTTCCTTCAGTCCTAGGGTAGGAAGGTGTTATTTCTGAGTAGACCACAGGAGGTCTTTGTTTTGTGTTTTGTTTAGAGGTTTTCCTACAGCAAACCTCTTTTGAGGTTGGGAGGTGTTACGACCCTCTGTGGCCTCCTCAGGCCATCCCATGCCAGTGCACGGGCTGGGGTGAATCTGTGTGGGTTAATTGAGTAATTGGGTACACCTTAGCTGTGGTGAAGGTATTTCAGGGGGTTGTCCTTTCATTCTCGTTGGGCACTTCTGGTTTTGGGCACACTCTTTTGCAGGCACCTTCTTTGTCTCTCTCTGTCTCTCCACTTGTGTTTTGTCTTTGTCTTTTCTATCTCTCTCTTTATGTTATTCATTTAGTCTCTCACATACTGACTTCCATCTACACATAGCCTACATGCATACATAGCACACCACCATTCCCACTCATTCCCCTAGACATTTTGGTAACGTTGCTATTTTATTAATATTCTACAATAAAATTATTGTTTGGAATCCTGTTGTCCGTTTGCCTCTTTATGTTGCGGTCTCAAACGAGCCAGGCCGTAACACTATGTACATCATTCTCAGTCACCAATTAACCTATCCTTCACACAAGTTTGGTGTCTAAAGTTGGTAAAATCCTATCTTCTGCCTGGCATCTAATCCCTAATGTACACATTATACATTTTGGATTTCTTCTGAATGCTAAAGCCATTGAAGGAAAAAAAATGTCTCACCTGCTGATGCTCTTAGTATGTCTCTCTGCGTCTTCACCTTCATGCTCCTCTCCTCTGCTCTTCTCCTTTCTTCCTTTTTCTTCTCCATTAGTTCCTTCATCATCATTGCATTGAAGTCAAAATGACCACGGTTTCCTGCCACCATCTCTTCTATCTTCTCCAGCAGCTCTGTCACTTTGTCAATGTCACTTTTCCCGTTGTCTATAACATGATACCTGTTCCCACATTTCTCTACAACCCACTGCAGAGCCTCTCCTCCACTCTCTATGTGCTGCTCAATGCTTGTGTCTCCAAGCCAGTCCCCTCTAGTGAAGAGCACCATGGTGTGACTCCAGACTTTCTCACCCAGAAGCTCCATGTGTTCCTGCACTGCTTTTCGATGTCCTTCAGTGAACAACAAACTCGTGTTGATGACCAGAAGTAAGGCATGGGGTCCTGGAGGACACAGAGACACACTGAGAGCTATCTCTTGTTTTTTATGAAGAGGAGATTCGTGTGCAGTCCACTTATAACACCATCCTGGTGCCTGTACTACAGTGATGTGTCTCCCTGCTGTTTCTCCTTCTCTCTTCACACACTCTGCTGTTCTTTTGGATGAATCAAATGTTGATCTTCCCAGGATGGTGTTTCCTGATGAACTCTTCCCAGCTGTTGTGTACCCCAGCAGCACAATCCTCAAGTCCGAGATTTTGAGTTTTCCGGCTGGAAGCAGAAACATACCATTCAGTGAAACACACTTGTTGTACATCACGTTGCATAATCATCTTCATAATTGCCCCACCTTCAAATTAACCAAATAAATATATTAAATGGCATATTGTGAAGATAAGTACTGTGTGTGCATGTGCTGTGTGTTGAAAGGTTGAATACAACAAATAGGACACAGTGAGGGAACTACAACACAATCCCAGATTGACTGTTCGGCATGGACGTCACTAGGATCCAGAGTCAAGGGGGCTTAGCCCCAGAGGGGTAATATGTTGATGTGCGCGCAAAGCGCGCGCCGAAAATTTTTAATAAATAAATTATATTATACAGTGTATATGTGTTTATATTGGCAACTATTTATTACTTGAAGGATATTTATCAGAATATCTCATTTCTTAGGCTATTTTTATTAACAACAGTAGTCTAAATCAATTCATCAGACTGGTTTGTGAAGAGAGCTGTCTCCATCAATATCTCCATCAATGACTGTGGTGTAAATTAACTAGGCACTGAGCAAGATACAACAATGGTAACAACTAGCTTAGTTCAAATCTGATGATGCAGTCAAATATGAAAGTTTTTCAAACATTTATTCTGCAAAATGAGCATACAATAGCTACTAAAATATATGCTAGGCTATAGCAAATAAATATGTCCATCAATGCATGTAGAACAAACTAATCTGGCATAGACTACAGGGTAATTTGTATTTCATAGTTCAGTCTTTTGGACAATATGTTGCCAAGAAATTTGCTGGATCAGACTATAGCCTACCAAACTTCAGATAAAACTATTTCTCCTGCTCAATTTGAAGCATAGTTCGTCATCAGTTACAACAAGAAAAAAAATGCTCTCAGTGGATGCAGGCAGAGCTGGAGAATTTACTGAGAAATTTCACATGTACTTAAAATGGACTTTCTCGTGGACCGTTTATCATAGCAATTAGTGACTAGTACCATTGGAAAGCTTGGAGCCTACTGAATCCGATGGTGTCCGGAGATCGCGTATTTGACGTTAACTCCGCGAGTAATATAACCGCTAAGAATGGATGTAATTTATATACAATGAAAATAATCTGCCCAGCGTTAAGGGGGCTTGGGGAAATTTAGGGGGCTTGAGCCCCCAAAATGGACCTAACAACGTCCATGCTGTGTGGGTTAGTTTAAACTTACATACTAACGAATGAAACACTTTGGCCTCAATAATGGAAAGCTTTCTATAAAGCACAGTCTCAAACAACTATGTTTACTGATTTTACTCCGTAAAAAGGAATAAGTAAAGCTTTCTTAAAAAATTGGGGGAAACGTGTCTTACCTGCAAATAATCTGAAAGACTCTCTCTGCCTCTGTACCTTGCTGTGCCTCTCCTTTGCTCTTCTGTCTTCGTCATTCTTCTTCTCTTTTAGTTCTTTCACCATCTCTTCATCAAACTCAAAGTAAAGGCCTCTGTTTCTTTCCACCATCTTCTCTATCTTCTCCAGCAGCTCTGTCACCTGGCCACCATCTTTTTTCCTGTTGTTCAGAACATGATACATATTCCCACATTTCTCTACAACCCACTGCAAAGCCGCTCCTCCACTCTCAATGTGCTGCTCAATACTTCTGTCTCCCAGACAGTCCCCTCTGGTGAACAGCACAATTGAGTGATTCCACAGTGTTGGGCCCAGAAGCTCCAGGTGTTGCTGCATTGAACTTTTATATATTTCTGTGAATGGCTTACTGGCATCAATGAGCAGGAGTAGAGCATGGGGTCCTGGAGGACACAGAGACACACTGAGGACAATCTCTCGTTTATCACGTTCAGGAGTTGTCTCTAGAGAGCTGTCACTCCACCATCCTGGTGCCTCCACTACAGTGATGTGTCTCCCTGCTGTTTCTCCGTCTTTCTTCACACACTCAGCTGTTCTTCCTGAGGTACTAAACTCCTTTCTGCCCAGAATAGTGTTTCCTGAGGAACTCTTCCCAGATATTCTGTTCCCCAGCAGTACAATCCTCATGTCTGACATGATTGGATCCCCCCTGGAAACAGAAATAGTTAGTTAGTTACCGTTAGTCTTTATTTATCCTTAGATAGAGATTGTACAGTTCTGTGAAACAATGTGCAACATAATTACCAGTATGCCACAGCTCCCTCAACTAATTCTCAAATGTCCATAAGGTTTCATTAGAGTAGATTAGAATAGAATGTAATCAAATTGATTAGAATTGTATATAGGCTAGTTGATCCACCCATGTCAGCAACTGGCCATTAATCTTTGCCTGAGATTTGTTTTATCACTTAAGCAAAGCACATTGAAATACTAAGCTATCAACATTTCCCCTTGTGGAGAAATCTCATGTCATCTGACAAACAATAAACCTGCACCAAGCGCTGTCACATCGTTTCACTTTGTACAAACTATCTGGAAACTATCATTCGGTTTCCTTCCTCGTGGGCACTTTCAGTGAACTTTAAAAATATTGCATACAACATATGACCTCTGTTCTCTGATTGGAGAAAGCACTATAAGTTGCACTAGCATGGCCAAACAATTTCAAAATCAAGAGATAAAACTATTTAGAAAGCAGACAAATAAAATATCTTACGGTTGTGGTTGAAACATTCTCTTCTTGGGTGTTTGGTGATAAACTGAACAGGTTTAACCTGTAGAGAAAGAAAATGAAACGTAATTATAAACCTGTCATACAACAAGACCAAACAATAAAGAAGTATAGTGATGACATGCACAATGACTGACGAAAATGAAACTAAAAAGGCAGAGGATCAGTATCAAGGTGTGTGTGTGTGTGTGTGTGTGTGTGTGTGTGTGTGTGTGTGTGTGTGAGAGAGAGAGAGAGAGAGAGAGAGATCTACTATTACTGATCTACATGAGAACTTCATAAATGCCTTCACAGTCAAGCCACTGTCACCTCTCTCTGATCACAGCCAAATAACCATTTTTCTAAAAAGAACAGATTCAGTGCCCAAATTCCAGAGATCATCTACAATGCACACCATTGGCCATACTTTCAGATGGACTGCTAAAAGCACTGACCTATATAGTAGAGCAATGAAGCAAAAAGACACACAAATGCTTTTAAACAGATTTCTGTCCAAACCCTATCCACTCTGCAAAGATGGTGTAAACACTGCTGTTAATGATCTGAACACAATATTTCACCATGTTGCCAAACACTCTGAGTTAATTCATAAAAAGCACAAAACAAAAATCTTCAAAAAGGAACCAAAATGGTATGATCATGAATGCTCTACTCTAAGAAAACAATTAAGGAAACTATCCAATCAAAAACACAGACAACCAAATGACCAGAAAATTCGCCAACAATATTCTGATTTTCTGAAACAATACAAATATAAACTAAAGACTAACAAATTGGATTATTATAGAAGTCAAATGGACCAATTAGAAGAATCAATTGATAAAAATAGTTTCTGGGATTATTGGAAAACATTACAAAACAAAAAACCTGAGAATTTGGCAATCCAAAATGGAGATGTCTGGGTAGATCATTTTAAAACCTTATATGAGGAAACTTCGTTAAATGTTCCTCAAAAACAAATACTCCAAAAACTGTACCAATTTGAACAAGTTATAAAACCTTATCAAAATGTACTAGACTCTCCGATAACAGAAATTGAACTGGGAGAAAAAATTAAAAACCTATCACCCAACAAAGCTTGTGGGCTTGATAATATATTAAACGAAATGATAAAAATCTCAGACCCCTCATTCAAATTGGCCATTCTAAAGCTTTTTAATTTAGTTCTTAAGGTGGGACATTTTCCAGAGATATGGAGTAAGGGACTCATTTCTCCTATATTCAAGAGCGGTGACAAGCTAGATCCAGATAATTATAGGGGTATTTGTGTAAACAGCAACCTGGGTAAACTATTCTGTTCAATCATTAACGCAAGAATAACAGAATTTCTCATTGAAAATAACACCTTAAACAAAGCACAAATTGGATTTCTTCCAAATCATAGGACTGCGGACCACATTTTTACTATTCACACTTTGATTAACAAATATGTAAACCAAGAGAAAGGAAAAATATTCGCCTGTTTTATTGATTTCCAGAAAGCGTTTGATTCTGTTTGGCATAAGGGATTACTTTACAAATTACTTGAATGTGGGGTGGGAGGTCAAATATATGATCTAATTAAATCAATGTATTCTTCTAGTGAATGTGCAATTAAAATTGGCCAAATGAGAACAGAATTTTTCCCACAAACCCGTGGTGTCCGCCAAGGCTGTGTACTGAGCCCCATACTTTTTAACCTTTACATAAATGAATTGGCTGAGCAATTACAGAAGTCCTCTTCCCCTGGCCTCACTTTATCAGACACTGAGGTGAAATGTCTCATGTACGCGGATGATTTGGTTCTTTTAGCTCCATCTGAATCAAGCCTTCAACAGAGTCTGTGCATTTTGGAGGAATTTTGTAAAGTTTGGGCACTGAAGGTCAATACAAAAAAAACGAAATTCATGATTTTTCAAAAAAAGACCAAGAAAACAGGCAAAAACTACAAATTCTCAATTGGCCACAATAACATCGAACAAACACAGCATTATACATATCTTGGAATCACCATCAGTTCTACAGGTGCTTTTGACTTGGCTGTGAAGGGTCTAAAAGAAAAGGCACGCCGAGCATTTTATGCAATTAAAAAGTCAATTCAAGTTCAAACCCCAGTTAGAATTTGGCTCAAAATATTTAAAGCTATAATTGAGCCGATTGCTCTCTACGGGAGTGAAATATGGGGCCCACTTACAATCTGTGAACTCCCTAAATGGGAAAATCACCCAATTGAGATGTTGCATACTGAATTTTGCAAAAACATCCTGAATGTTCACAGAAACACCACACACAATGGTTGCAGGGCTGAACTGGGTCAATACCCACTTATTATAAATGTCAAAAAGAGAGCTATAAAATTTTGGATACACATTCAAACAAGTAATCCAAGCTCTTTACATTATAAAGCACTTAAAAGCCAAGAGACCAACATTGAGAAGAGTCCCCTCAGCCAACTTATTCTAAAAGTGAGTAATCTCACACCAACTAATTTGACTACAATAAAAAGCCACCAAGATTCAATTAAATTGGCAGGAAAAATCCACCCAAATAAAATTATAAACACAGAGAAAGACAATTATATTTCATATTGGAACCAAACCACTAAATCACAACATAAACTTCAATGCTATTTGACCCTTAATCACGATTACAAATTGGCCCCATATCTAACATTATTAAAAGACAAAAAACTTTCCAAAACATTGACAATGTATAGGCTCAGTGACCACAAACTGGCCATAGAGTGTGGAAGGCGAAAAAAATCATGGCTGCCTAGAGAAGACAGGCTATGCCCTCACTGCGATCAAGGTGCAGTGGAGACAGAACTCCACTTTCTAACTGAGTGTAATCTGTATACAGACCTCAGACATGACTTTAACACAAAAGTCAACCACATTTGCCCAGAGATGGCAACACAGACAAATGAGGGGAAACTAAAATATATTTTAGGGGAGATTAAAGAGACAGCTCTACCTGCTGCAAAATACGTACTTGCATGTCATAAAAGAAGACATAGCGGTATATGACCTCAATCCAGTGAAACCACCTCCTCATACCATTTTACTGATTTGTATTCTTTATACATTTATCACACATTCCTCTCTCATAGCTCTTTTTTCCCCTCTTTCATACTTTACTTCTTATCTGTCACTTTCTTCTTTATTTTTATTTTTTTCTTTAAAAAAAAAAAAAAAAAAAAAAAATTTTATTGTCATCTATCATTTTATGTGTTGGCAATATTGTGAATCTTTTAAAATTATTATTCCTTATATTATTATTCCTTATTACTTTTTTTCCCCTTAAAAAAAAAAAAAAAAAAAAACTTTTTACTTTTTATTTTATTGTAATCTATTTTATGCTTTGGCAATATTGTGAATGTCTACAGTCATGCCAATAAAGCAAACTTGAATTTGAATTTGAGAGAGAGAGAGAGAGTGTGTTTGTGTGAAGGGCCGTCGCAACAAGACAGGCAAATCAACAATTGCCTGGGGCCCCAGGCTGAAAGGGGCCCCCAACAATGACTGTTTAATCATTTTAGTAGTTTAGTTGGTGGTGTTTTTCAATCAAATATGACAGAGTTAGACAATTTTAAGTTCAACACAAATAATTATATTAATGAAAGGTGTAGGTGTTTATGGGAGGTGAATGGCCCCCAGTTTGCTTGGGGCCCCCTAAGTACCTTGAAACGGCCCTGTGTGTGTGTGTGTGTGTGTGTGTGTGTGTGTGTGTGTGTGTGTGTGTGTGTGTGTGTGTGTGTGTGTGTGTGTGTGTGTGTGTGTGTGTGTTTCTGTACAGGATGCAGTTGCCTCCAGACATTTACAGTGATGAGCTTGGCCTCCATTCCTCTGTTCATAAATGCCCTGAACAAACCACATGATCATAACATCTACTAATTAGCCTCTCAAACATTAACCTCTCAAACTGCATCTACAGCTAAAACAATAAGGTGCTCTGCCTTCAGCACCTCCAACACTGGATCAGCACAGCAACCTTGGGAGTTGACCACACAATCCAGGATAAAAAAAAAAAACAGTTTGCAGTTGACTGACTGCCAAGTTCTTGATAGACTTAAGGGAGGAAGCTGTTAGCTGGCCGTTACACCTGTTTAGCTTGACAGAGTGGTCGGAGTAGTAGTAGTAGCTGTTATGATCATGTGGTTTGTTCAGGACATTAGATCCATAGATCAGAAAGATTATTGGTTATGGTCAGGCCTAGATCTTGAGATCCTAAGGGTTTGGATTTTCAGGCTCATTAAAAGTCTGTATGAAAAGGTAGAAAAAGTGTGCAGCTCCTATCCCCACTTTAACTGAACTGTAAACCCATGCTTTTAATACTATTGAATATTGAATATTAATGGTTATGAAAACAGACACATTTTTATGGTCTTGTCTCAACTTTGCTTCCTTCCTGAAAAGATTCCTGAGCCTTCAAAGACCCCATCATAAATTAGTCATATGGAACTTACTGTGAATATTTTCCTTTTTCACAAAAGCTATGCAGTAGTCTACATATCTAATTGCTAGCAGAGAAGAGATATGTGATTATCTCCTGAAAAGCTGTTAACTGGACATTTACAGTTTGTCTGATTAATGTACCCTCTCCTGAAGTGGTGTACCATTCCATGTCTGCCACCAGAGGACAGTAAAGTGCAAAGGGAATGGGAAAAGTTGCAGTCTTGCTTTGTTGCGGTCGGTTTTGTTCATTAGCTATATTTTTAATGATCCATCAGAATGTTTTTTTTATTATTCTTATCAAACAGTTGACAGAAACATAATAAACCATAGATAATAGAAATTAGTATAAAAAGACGCAGCTGGCATTGTCTCTAACAGTACTGTCATCACATTTCTGACAACATCAAAAGGAACTCATCTATGAACCCAAAGGGATCGTGCTACCCAAAACAAGGATTCTTCCATGATCTATGACATCTCACGTCATTTGGCATCCATACAATTTCTTGGTAGTGCAATAGTAAATTAATTACTGGTAATCCGAGTAAATATCACATATGCTCCAGCCTGGGGGGAATGGTTTGATTTCATTTGCCTGACAGGGAACCAATCAAAAATGGGCTTTAATGCGCAAAACAAAAATCAAGGCATAACAAACAGAGGCGTTTTGATGTGTTTTCTGTTCCCACCTCCGAGAGGTGGGAGCTGATGACCAGGGCCCAGTTTTTCAAAACACTGGGTAAAAGTGATCTGGAGATGGAAATTCCATGTTTTGCTATCTGTGATCAGGGCCCTGTTGTTCAAAAGAAATCCTGTTTACACATGGCAAACCACTGGATCTCCATCTGGATCACTCTGGCTGGGCCAAGGTATCCATACTAAGCTCAATCTCAGACTGAAGTACATCAGTTGTGCACGCCAGGCTATAGTCTAATAAAGGACTAAGAAACTTCTTTCTTACACATTCTGCAGAGGACTGATACAGAGTTTTGAGTATAGTTTTTTGTTTTGGGCAGATCAATCCCTTTAAGCAGGGCAGTCATGATGATAAGGCTGCATGAAAATATATGTACATGTGAAAATGCATGGATACTTAGATTTATATATAGATATCATTATACAAAAAAATAAAAGACTCGAATGTCTGATTTAATCAAGTCACATAAATTATGATAATGACCAAAGAATGGTTATAAGAGAAGCAGTAATATATATATTTATATATTAATAATATATTTTCAAAATAGTCACACACAATATGTTGTAATACTAGAATAAACATGTTCACATAAACAACCATGATGTCATTTAATGGCCTTCCTGCCTGCAGTTCCACATGCTCTTGGTGGGGGCGGGGGCCAATACTCCTACTTCAGAACATCAACATCACCTCTACCCAGCCTGCCCTCCAATCTGGAACCTACCCACTTGTCAAACAGCACCCAACACACCAAAATACAGAGAAACTGCTTTTTTTCCCCCTCTTTGTGGGCCTTAATGGTTAATATCTATCATTTTAAGGAATCAATTTTTAACAAAATAAACCAATAAGTTATCCAAAAGAACACTTTTGTTCAAGTAATTCCCATTATCTGTTAGAGCTCCTTAAGTAGCGCCACCTTGAGCTCAACTTGGGTTACTGCAGTCAAAGACACTAAAGAAGCAGATTCTTAATCTCCCTGAAACACCAAAGGCTTTTTGCCTATGATCCCAAGATTGGTTTTGAAACATCCCTTGGCTACTATGACACTAAACCCCATAAAATACTCAATTTTTTTTTTTTTACTTCATGAATTTTCAATACATAATTCATTAGAGCACCATACAGACCGTAACCCTCAGAGAGCACCTAAAATGAAGTATATACTGTAGAGCTTCCCATTGTATTCTCGGGCACCAGAAGGCCACCTGCTTTGGCCAGTGGCCACATAGCATGGACATGACGATGGCGCTGATGATGATGATTCTCATGCTTTTCATGCTGCTGGATGGTCACCATGGCGAACAAGTTTTTGGTTTTCACAACAAATTGGCCAATGTTTGTAACAAAGTGCAGAATGATTTTAGGTGCATGACTGTAAACACAGCTGTGTGGCTGAAAGAGAAGCAGGAATATAAAGCCTACAGTTCATGCCAGATGCTCTCCGACACCACCCCCCCCTCAGTCCAGTCTCCATCTGCCACACCTGAATCCTAGTGCACTGTCAAATACCACCCATGTAATACTGACACATTACCCTGTACTTCAAAAAGAACTCCAAACCCATTGCAGTAAAAGGTTTCAAATATCATGTCAAATATTCAAATATTTTGTCAAATTCAATTGCAAACTTGCCCAATGATGCTTACGCTTCTCGTCTACAGTTTGTTGTATTCTTTTGAAAGTACAGAGAGACGCACAGTAAGTCTGCACCACACAGACAAACCAATGCATCTGCTTCACGTGAGGCAGATAGAGATGGAGTTGGAACCGTAGCATTCTTTTAACACTCCCTCTAAGGGTAAACTATCAAACACATGATTCACAGAAAAGTAAAACACAGCGAGCTAGTGCAAACCAATCACATCGGCAGAATGCTCACATAGTTCAACTGAGAATCACAATGGTGTTTTCAGAAAGAAAAGTATTGGTCTGTTCTCTGTTCACCAGTCACATTTAGTTTTCTTTTGTTTTTTAACTTCTTTTTTGTTCATCATGCAGGATTAGGGGCAAGGGAGCAACGGAGAGAAAAAAATGGGAGAGTTTTGATTGAGCAAAAGGCTTCTAAAACGGGTTCCTTCAAGAAGCCAGCACAAGGTGTCCTTCATGTTGTCTTCCAAGGGTGTGAGGGGCTGAGGGCTTGTGTTGTCACCTCTGGACCTTGGCTGCTGGTTATGTCTTGAAAGAGGCCAACCTTCCCTCAGCCACTCCCTCCCTCCCTGCCACCCTGCCTGCCTTTAAATCTCTGTGGACTCAATGCGCTCCAGTCTGGAGGGCCCAGGCCAGGGGGGGGCTAGCTGGTGGAGCGAGGGGGGCAGCTTGAGCTCATCTGGGGTGGGGAGGGAGGGTGGCGGGGAGAGGGGCAGCGGAGGGGGGTGCAGGATGGTGGGTGGCGTGGGGGCAGTGACGGTGGTGGTGTGGCTGGGCGGGGGTGAGCCGGGCGACGGGCAGGGCGAGGAGGAGGACGATGAGGCCAGACGCTGTCCAAGCTGCCCCACGCGTCGTTCCAGCGCCTGGTTCTTCTGCAGCGTCTCCACGTAGCTGAGCTGCAGCTGTGCCTGGTACTTGAGCACGCGCTCCTTCTCGTCGTGCCAGGTGTGGCGCTCCTGAGCGAAGGTGAGCGCCTGCCGCTCCCGCTGCTGCCGCTCCGTTCGCAGCTCCTCCTGCAGTCGCTCCAGCTGACGCCGCAGGTCCCCCGCCTCACGCCGCTGCGCTTTGGCCTCGTCGCTCTGCAGGCTCAGCAGCGCCTCGGACGGTGGCATGGAAAGCTGCAGCGCTGGGAGGGACGAGAGCGGGTTCAGGCCGCCATCAGACGGGTTCCGGCAGGGCAGGCTGACCCAGTGGCCCGAGGACAGGCTCCCTCCTGTGGGATCGTGACTAGCATGGCTCCTCTCACTCAGAGCCCGACGCAGTCCCAGCACCTCCGCCTCAAACACCAGCAGCTTATCCCTCAACATGGACACCTGGGACACAGCACACACTCATTGTTTAGTCAGGAGATCAGATACAACTATCAACCATTTTGCTGTGTTTTGAAACAGGAAAGTATATGTATAATCGATACATTACTGTATCCATAATGTATGCGTGTGTGTGTGTGTGTGTGTGTGTGTGTGTGTGTGTGTGTGTGTGTGTGTGTGCATGATCATCCCAATGACTTTGAGTGTCTACATGTGTGTGTGTGTGTGTGTGTGTGTGTGTGTGTGTGTGTGTATAATCATGTTATTAACTTTGAGTGTGTGTGTGTGTGTGTGTGTGTGTGTGTGTGTGTGTGTGTATGTATGATCATGCCAATGTCTCCCCTCCACACCTCAGCAAGCGTCCTCTGCAGCTCAGCCTCACAGCGTTTGAGCTCCAGGCTCTTGCTGTTGTAGGACTCCTTGAGGCCCAGTATGGCCTCCTCCTGGTGCTTGAGCTGGGCCGTGAGCTCCTTGAGCTGGCTCCGCAGAGACAGCATCTCCCCCGCCCGCTGGGTCACCTCGCCCTGGCTCTCACGCAGCTGCTGCTTCAGCAGGGAGATCTCGCCCACCTTCTGGCACACCTGCACAGCGCGCGCAACACACACACACACACACACACACACACACACACACACACACACACACACACACACACATACATGCCCAGGTGGAGCAGAGGTGAGGAGGATGGAGGTGAGGAGGATGGAGACAAAGGTCAGAGGTCAGCGGAACAGCAATGCTCTTCACACTTGCATGGAGTCACTGAATCTTACAGAATTTATAATCAGCAGACTAAACAAGAGGCTAAACGTCCTGCCACACATTAAGATAAGATAAGATGGTACTTTATTAACCCCAAAAGAAATTCAAGACAAGGCATTTGCTCCAACCATTCACCACCAGCCTATTCTACTGAATTCAGTAGGTAAAGGTGAAGCAATACACCTTACACTAAATAGTAATAATTTTATTTTCTGAAGCCAGACTTTTACAGCCCTGACAGTCAGACCTTTCACAATGATATGACTGCCATGATTACAGTAATCTGACTATTGGCCTTGATTAATAATCTGATTAGTCTGTGCGGTCTTTGGGAGAGTCCCCTAATCCATCCCTCACCTCCCACTTGGTCTCCTCCAGACGAGGCAGGATGTCGGCCTGCTCCTTCCTGTAGTCCAGGCACTTCCTCTCCAGCTCCTCGCGCTGGGCCAATAAGGAGGCCATTTCGTCCTGTAGGCGGGCCTTGTCCTGCTGCAGGCGCGTCACGTGGCTCTGCAAGGCCTGCTGGGAGCGCTGGGCACGCCGCGTCACCTGCTGCAGCCGCACGGCGTAGTTCTGACGCAGCTCCTCCATCTCGCGCTCCCACACCCGCTGCTTCTCCTCAAACACCTGCACGATAGCCGCCTCACTCTGGTCCAGGTTACGCCGCATGTGGAGCACCTGGAGGGATGAAGAGAAACATGAGGGAGAGATGTAAAGAAAGAGGGACAGAAAGACGGAGAGCAAGAAAGAGGCAGCAGACGGAAAGAAGAAAAAACAGTGAACATAAGAAGAGACAAAGGCATTATGTTGGAAGTTATCTCTCTGTATACAGTGGCTCAGATCAGCTCTGTAGACCAGTCAGATACACATACAGAGGCATAATATAAAGGCATACAATATAAAGGCCAGGCTGCTGGCTCTTGTTTGGAATCCCATGCAAAATACTTCATGTAACAGTTTCACGTTGGCACAGACATCATTTCTTTCCATCAGTAGTGTAGAGGGGATAGGGCTTGTGACGACATCTGCATTATCTGATGCTAATTTGCTCCGTATTATGAAAATAAGACTGATAACAGACCACCATTTTCATTCTCAAGGCAAGGATGTAAACTGGCCTGTAGTTATGGAGGCCAAATATAAAAAACGCCCACTTCCTAAGCTCTATTACACAGTCCAGTGAGTTTCATCTCTTCATACCTCTTGCTCCTTCTCCCACAGTCGGTCCTCCAGGTCCTGTATGATGTCATCAGAGGAGGGGGAGGGGCGGATGGGGGCGGGGATGTCCACTTGGTGACAGAGCCGCTGATAGGACGAGGAGCTCTTCCCCGATGAGGAGCGGCCGCTGTCCGAGGCGCTGAGTCCCAGGCCGTTCTGATAGCCCGGCTTGTCCAGTCGCTCCCCAGGGCCTCCCCCTCCCGTGGCGCCGCCCGCCGTGTTGGTGCCCACACTGGTGCTGGCGATGGGTGCTGGGTTGGTGCCCAGGCGGTTGAGGTGGCTGGTGGAGGCACTGAGGGGTCCGAGGGCGGCGGGCCCGGAGCTGGTGTAGGTGGGCAGGCTGCTTAGGGAGTTACTGCCCGAGTCAGACATGCCACTCTGCCCTCCGCCTCCACCACCATTCCCATTGCTGTTTCCTGGAGGGCTGCAGAGAGAGAGAGAGAGAGAGAGAGAGAGAGAGAGAGAGAGAGAGAGAGATTTCACGATAGAGTCTGAAATAGTTTTCTCTCGGCATGACTCATCAGTCACAAACTCTTGGCGAAGACAAAAATAATACTGCACAATCCCCAAACTCTTCTGCCACCTACTACAGTAAAGGCTTCGATTTGTCCCCTGACATCCACACACACAGTAATTTATATAATATGTGTGTGTGATGATGTAAGGAAAGACAAAATTAGCATACACATTATGCAAAAGCAAATGACAGAATTAGCACAAGTGCATTATCTCCCAGCACGCTTACCTGTCCAGCTCTCTGAGAGGCTGTGGAATGTTGGAGGTGTCTCCTCCTCCCCCTCCTCTTCCTCCTCTTCCTTCTCCTCCTCCTCCAGCTGACCTCCCTCCTCCACCTCCTCCTCCTCCTCCAGCCTGGCCCACCAGGTTCTGCATGGAGTGGAAGCTCTTGGGCACCACAGGCTTGAAGGCAGAGGGCCGCACCAGCGCTGAGTTATTCTGTGAGAGAGAGAGAGAGAGAGAGAGAGAGAGAGAGAGAGAGAGAGAGAGAGAGAGAGATAGGAGGGGGGGATGGGGGGTGTCAGAAAAGGAGTGAGAAGGAACACAGAAACAGAAACTGACTTATTGACTTATTCAGGGAAACCAAGAAAGAGTGTTAGTAATTGTTTTTATCTGGTTATTGTCACAATATTATTGGCATAAAGGTAAGCCAGACATGCTACCATCACTGTAACACTGTTAACTAAGAACACCAACCAACCATGATCCTGCTCATCAAACACCTGCCACCCCAGCCCCTCCTGTGTCCTGCGGAGTTGGTTACCTTTTCCCGCACGTGCTCCAGTTTCCCTGAGACAGGCAGGAGCTTGGGGGGCGTCTTCTCTGCTTTGGGCTTGGGCTTCAGTTTGGGTTTGGGGTTGTTGGCAGCGGCAGCCATGGCAGCAGCAGCGGCAGCAGAAGGGGCAGCAGAGCCGCCCATGGCGTTGGCATTGCTGGCGTCTCGGATCTGCTGTGGATGACCGGTGGCCATGCGCACACGGTGGGTGTGCTTCTCGTTACTGGCAGCAGCGGCGGCGGCCACCACGTTCCCACACAGGTCAAGCGCGAGCACGCCTCGGTGGACCTCCCGGAAGCCGCGGTCAGCACGTTCTGTGGGGGGCGACGTGAGCACGCTGGACGACTCGATGCTGGTGGTGGGCGGAGGGCGGTCGGAGGTGGCGCTGCTGCTGCGCCCGTCGCTAGAGCCCCCCTCCGTGCCCACCTCCGTGCCCTCTGATGAAGGGTGGATTAGAGGGGGCAGCAGCGGAGGCGGCACGCGCTCGGCACTGTGGCTGCGGCGGGGCAGGTGGTGAGGGGCCATGCGGGGCAGTGTGGTCCGGGTGCCAACACTTTTCATGGCAAACTCCTGCTCGCCCGCGACTCCACTGCCAACACTGCCCATGGCCACAACAGATTGGGGGGAGGGGAGGCGGGGAGGTGAGAGCGGTCCTTGCTGTGGCGAGGGTAATCACTCTGCACCTGAAACCAGGGTGACCTCCACGGTGCTCAAGCCACAGCCAGTGCAGAGGCTAGCAATGCAGCCGACCATTACACACACTACAGGGAGCACACACACAGACAGAAAAATGTTACACAGAAGAAAATAAGGATTAGAATATAACAATTAAAAATAGAATGTTATAAGTTGTCTCATCAACTGATTGCAAGCATTTTATGTTTACCTCAGTCTACTTAATTTAAGGGCACTTCCAGGGCTAGGCCAACTTAAAGGGAAATTATGACGCATTTCAACCCACAGTCCTGTTGTTCGAGGTCACCAAGTCAGCTACTGTACAAGAAAATTTGGTACAACAAATAGCAAAACAACAGCTAAGGCCAGTGGGAGCGAAGAAAAACATTTTCCTTGTTTCTATCAGTTAGCTTTAGCTCATAGATTGCTATGTACCGTATATTGTTCCAAATGTTCTTATTCTTTTTCCGACAGCACTTGGTGATCTCAAATAATAGGGCCCATGTTCAAATGCACCAGAAATTCCCTTTAATAGCAATGTTATGGCATTGCTATACACAAGTATTTAACTAAACAAAGTGTGTGTGTGTGTGTGTGTGTGTGTGTGTGTGTGTGTGTGTGTGTGTGTGTGTGTGTGACTGAGAGAGGCAACTAGAGTGCAATACAATTTGGACACATTAAACCCATCTACGCTTTATCTGCAATATAGTGCTGTTGACACCACATCGGTTACTTGTGCTATTTTTGTTTATGTATGTATTGTGTTGTATTCAATATGCTCACATCTCTCTCACGCTCCTGTGTGTGTGTGTGTGTGTGTGTGTGTGTGTGTGTGTGTGTGTGTGTGTGTGTGTGTGTGTGTGTGTGTGTGTGTGTGCTATATTTGCAGAGTACCAGTGCTGGACCCCTGTACTTGGAGTCCAATGAAGTCTATGAGGAGAGGCCAAGTCCACTATTTTGGTCCTTGCACAGCGTGCCCCAGTTATTACTACATTAACCGGCACATCCTTTAAATCAGTGGGATGGTTACATTCTCACACTGCATTAGATGTTCTAACAGCCACTTGTAGAACAGTGTTTTTATACCCCATCATAAACCAAGAGAAAGCATCCCTTTGAGTTTAGACCACCTCAGACACATGCATCTGATCAGGCAATCCCGCGCGTCTTGTACGTCTGGTTCCACTCTGCTTTGTTAAACCATTTGTGCCAGACCTACAAATCTGATCATTTAAATTAATTCATGTAAACTGCTACTAACAAAAGGGACACAACACATACACTACAAAACCATTACACCCGAGATGCAATATAGCCTACTTGTACCCACTCTAACACAGACACGCATACACACGCGCGCTCCCGCGAGCTCTCATCCAAATGATGGCAGTTCTATAATGCCAGGAGAAGCACAATGACTAGCCTACACGAGCCTATATGTCTGGTCTAATAAGAAATGGAAGAGACATGTTCGTTTTCTTCGTTTCTCTCGACCGCATTACATAATACGACAGGGTAGACTATACACCACCACTCCGCCGTGTTCAGTGCCTCCAACCGAGAGAGAGATCGACCAGAGACATCCTTCACAACCGCCAGCTCCCCAGAGCTGTCTCTATCGTTTCCACACATCCTTACTTCCAGTCGGCTGAATAACAGCGACGGAGCATCTCTCCCCTCCTCCTTGCTCCTCACTGCCTTTCTAACGTTACAGACCACGACAACGCTGAAACAGGCACAGCTTCCACTCTACAGGCGATTCATTGTCTCCGTGTCTTTGTGAAGGAAAGTGTTACTTACCCAACGCACACTACCACGACGCAACGAGAGGTATGATTAAACGGATGAGGTGAATCTAGAACGAGTAGCCTACGTTAGGCTGCCACGGCTACGTGAGAGGTAGTAGCCTACCATTCTGTATCACCACTGCCACATACTTACTATTCGCAGCTGCACAAAGACCGCACTAGATGCGCTCATTAGTCCTTGATTCATTGGCACGGTTTTCCTTAGACGTCTGCTGTACTCCCTGGTCCAGTGTGTAAGCCTGGGTTGTATCGTGGATGGCCGCCGCTCTATAGGCTACTTGCACCTTCAAGGCGGCTGTGGGATGATGGCAGCATCATCAGCGGATGCGTGTATCAGCTGGTTCACACACACCCACCTCCGCCACGCCTCTCTGCCACACGCCAGTAACGCCCCCTTAGATCTGCCATGGATGGAGCATGCTGCCCCATTGTAAACTGACTTTGATTTATATTCTTCATGTCAGTCGTGACACTTGGCAGGCACATAGGCCTACAGCCATGGCTACTCCTCATGGTGTTCAGGACAGGCTACCTGTCTTGTTATTTGGTGCTCTCAAAGTCTGTGTTTCCCAACCATGGTCTCCCTTTATGGAAATTACTTTATAGTTGACAGATCTGTAAGTATTGACATAGTGGTAAATACTCCTATTGACATAGTGGTAAATACAAGTAATCACATGCAGCAGCCTATGAAAAAGCACAGATTCCACCTGAACACAAATGATCTCTCACACAGTGAATTATAAACAGACAAATATACAATCAAACTAATGTAATGAGGTATATGGTGCATGTGAGTCTGCAGTGAGTCCTGTCTTGCATCCATTCACAAATCCACTGCTGATAGGAACATTGTGGAGTTGCCATAGAAACACCCTCCATCAATGCAGATTCAGGCCCAGGCCTAGGATATCATGTGACTGAGGTGCAAGCCTTTTTTCTGCTTCACAGCAGTAAAACATGGTACTATGTACTGTAATGTGAATGTGTGTGTGTGTGTGTGTGTGTGTGTGTGTGTGTGTGTGTGTGTGTGTGTGTGTGTGTGTGTGTGCGTTTATTCTGTGTGTTTCAGGAACGGTGTCACATGTTTGTTCTGCTATACCTCAAACACTCTAAGTTTAGATATGGGTAAGGTAGATTTGCATACCACTGTAAGATGATAAAACACCACACTTTGATATCAGCTGAGATATCAGACATCTAGTTTCGGGCTGCACAAAACTTCTTCAGATATCTCCCTTAAAGCAACATTTTGAAAACACCATGCAATAAATTCTACTGTTTACCAAGTGCCTTCAAAAATGACAAATGTATTTGTGTTTTAAGGTTCAAATAATCAAACCACACCATCAACAGCAATAGCACAGATTGCCTTTTCAATTTATTAAATAGCACATTTAACTACTGAGAAGTTTATTGCACTTGTATTCTGTATAAATCCACTTCTTCAGAAATCCACTGAATGTGACTGGAACTGATCTAGTCCAAAGCTGACACGTCCACAGTTTTCTGAAGTGCAGTGATCCCCCAGGATCTGCAGCCCAAATCCCAGTTTCACATCGCTGGCAACTGCCATTGAGCTGATGATCCACCCTCTAGTGGAGGATTTCTGTTAATTCACCCAACAATGAACATGTCTGCAGTGAACACAAGTCAGTCCTCCCACGAGCCATTTCTCTGTTCAAAGTGTTCAAATACAGTTTGCTAAAACTCATGAGCTGAGTAAGACTGTCTGCACAATTTTCTGAAACTGTTGTTACTGTTTCAGTATTTGCAGGATAGTCATTCAAAAGTGTTATTTTTTTACAGAAGATATTGAGCTGATTGAAAGCAGCTCTCCCAGCTTGTAGTAATCCATGCGTGTACGCCAGAGAGGAAGTCGTCGTTCAGGAGCAGCCTCATGAGCTTGGCACCAGACTCCTGGCAGCTCAGCTACTGGCCCTGTCTAAACGTGGAGCTGAGGGAGTGCCGGAGCTCCACGTCCCCAGACCAGCGGCGAGCCTGCACCTGCATCTCTGTGTCCGGGGCCCTGAGCAGGAATGGACATGGTTGTAATGAGGAAAAGTTTGTTTTTTTTCACTTGACATAATTACATTAATTAAATTAAACAGAGAAATTTCCAGAGAAAATGTGAAAGAGTGCTTACTCAGGTGCGCCACCGCTCTAGGAAGGAGAGGCGACTGGACGCCACACAACAGGTTTTGTGTCAACACACAAGTTTGGCTAAGACACAAGGCAGGTTCTTATGACTGTCTGCCTATAGCTTCTTTATTGAGCATCACTTAAATTTCATTTTTGATTTGATTCTAAATATAGGCCTACAGTACGCTAACGTTTTTGCTCATTTTGGTGCCCCCTTGAGGCCAAATAACACCAAATTTGATGAGAGTAGCCTACTACCATCATGTCCAAAGTCATCCAACCAAATAGCCTGGCGAATGCCAAACTAAAAATCACAAGTGATATTTAGTCTGGAGACCTACAGTACCTATTGCATTTCTCGTAGCGGAAGCATCGTTTACGATTGTCCAGGGCCGTTTATTGTGCGCTACGAATGTCTATCATAGCGTCTGTAGGCTACATACCTCGGAGCCAATACCAGAGCCACCACGTGACGTAAAATGCAATCGAGGGCCGTACAAATCCCTTTTTGTTCTGCGATTGGATACCAAAAGCAGGCGAGAAAAACGGCCATGGTCACCATGCTGCTTTGCAGAGTGAAATGAAATAAGCGCGCAAAGGAGCTTGGGAACTCCCAGGCTACCCACCAAATGCATCAAAGTATTTTCGAGATACACAATTTTGCTAATTGTGGCGTGCCCTCTTGATGCCCAATAACACCAAATTTGATGAGTGTACTTTTGATCATGTCCAAAGTCATCCCACCAAATATGGTCCATCAAAGCATTTCCAAAATACACATTTTTGCTAATTGTGGCACTCCCTAGTGGCCAAATTACACCAAATTTTATGGAGGTACTGTGGATGGTGACCAAAGTCATGCGGAAAAAAAAATATATATATATATATATATATATATATATATATATATATATGGGCAATTCCAGCGTTATGGACGTGACATTTTCGTGCATTATTGATGAACAAAAGGCCAGATAACCTCCGCAAACCTAGCAGTATTTCACAATTTTTTTTCATATTCTTCTGCAAACTCCATGGCTGAATACAGGCAAACAGAAAAAATTAATATCATGATTTGCATCATAAGAATATGAGCCTTTCAATTTGCGTTATGGACGTGACGAAAAACGGACAAACTTTTGAGAGAGCGTAGTTTTTGCTGTGAAGTGTGTGAAATTTCTAGAGAAATGTAAATATTACTACATTCATACCAAACAGGACACCTCAGTAAAGACAGAGAAAGACTTAATTTCAAATGTAAATGTAAAAAAAGTTGGTTTTCATTGGGAGACATGGCGTTATGGATGTGACGTTATGGACGTGACGTCTGGAAAAACCCTCCGAAACGATACAAAACAATTGTGAACGGTGGATTTTAACCTGTAACAAGAGAAATAGTAATATAACAATGAAAAATAACTGATAGCATTGCAGCTTTGTGTGTGTTATCACCCACTTATGCCCATTATAAGCCCCTCCATAGACTTACATTATAGCTGAATAGGGTAAAAATTTTAACAAACAGATATCCTTTCGAAACTTGCTCAGTTGAATATTTACATCGAGACAATACTTTTTTGTATTGGAAGTTTTCTGAAAGAATTTGTATGTCCATGTAGGTGAGACTTAAAGTTTTAAGGTGAGGTTTACTTTTTCGTGGAATTGCCCATATATATATATAAAGTAGAGGTAGGTGGAGTAGAAGGGCAAATGAGTGAACAGGAATAATAATGATGATAATAAACAAATAAATGCAGCCAGGAAGAACAATGAATGTTCTTGCTAGAGCAATCACACTTAGTACAGTTAGCAAGCACACATAGTGCAGTTTCAGGCTATAGCCTATGCAATGCAATAGAATTCATCATCCAAGACTGGGCAATGGTAATGTGGCCAGTTGGAGAGCAGAGTCAAGGTTCCTTCTACGGGAGTAGTTTAGCTCCAGCCTAGTCCTTGGCCGGGACACAGAACATCTAATCATGGCACAGGCGGCATTACCACTGCAGTAGCCTACAGGATCCAGGAGGGGAGGGTCTTATGGGCACCACAGCTGAGGTTCACCACAGTGGAAACTCATGCAGCATGTCAGGCTGAGAGCTCATCTTTGTACCTTGTGCCTTGCACGTCATCCTCTTGAGTGAAACAAGAGTTATCCCAAAAGAAATCTGAGATGGGTAGTGAGAGAAAAAGGAAAAGAAGAAAAAAGGGAAAAAACACAGAGATAAGCCAAGGGATATGAATTGTCAAGGAATTGAAGTGTTCACTGTGGTTTCAGACCAGGATGTTCCTCTGCACGCACTCCCAGGAGTTGAGATGCTCCAAATCAGGCCACCAGCTGCAGGGCAACAGCAGCCTGGAGACCTGGAGGGGCCAGCACTATAGGTATTATAATAATTATTTCTATATCTATGGCCAGCACCCTAGTAGTCCCATGAGATAGGGACCTGTCTGGGGAGCCACCAAAGAGCTCCATTATTCCACTGGTTGTGTCTAGCTCCTACATGTGCCCCCCCAAGACTGAGACGCCAGACAGACATTCAGGCTTTCAACTAACAAAAAATATTCTGAAAGCTGTGCTGATGAAACCACGGAAGAGGTTATAGCCAAGATATGTTTTAAGAAGTCACTGGAGCGTGACAATCTACTCCATCAATAGCAAAGTAAATGGGTCTGTCTGTCTGTAAAAAAATAATGATAGAAGTCTGAATGAGTGACGCAGGCAGCAGAATGTTTGGTTTTGGGGGCGGTACCTGTCTGGACCACACGCTCACTCTAGTCTGCTGCTGCTGCTTCAAGGTAGTCGCTCCGGAACGTCGTCTCTGTGTAGCTCATCATTCTACCTGTCGTACAGGTTAGTGCTGAGTAAATAAATAGCCCATAATTGTTGTTGTTTTCAACTTCTCTACTGATAAGTTATTTCCATGTTAATATGAACTTTATCATTTTACGCTTACATTTAAAGTACAAGGCAGCTAGCTGAGGTAAACTCGTCGACCCTTGTCTCGTGCGCTAGCTGTGGCGGCAACTGAAGTTACTTTCCGTCTTTTAGCTAATTAACTCAATAATCGTCTTCTATGATTGATTGATGGTGTAGCTAACGGTTAGCCTCGCATTGTGAGCTTCCATACTCTGGTTGTTTCAAGAAATTGCAGTGACCATACAAGCATACAAGGTTTTGTAAAATGATAATCTGAGTGTTGTTTAATTGAGGGATAAATGAGAGGTTCGACTGTTAGATGACAAATGAATACACAGCTTTGGATAAATGGTTGTATACAGTAGATAAAAATGCACTTTCTTCATGAAAATGTAATATAAAATGTGAATAAGATGTGAAAAGTCCTGGTAGCAGCAATCATGCATGAAATGAGGGAGGAGCATCAGTTGCTCCTTCCTGAGTGAGGAGTGTGTTGCTATATTTATCCTTCTGTATCACAGGTAGCATTTCTCATTACATCTGACAACCTACAGGATGGATTTACGAGTGGCCATTCTTCTCACCCTGCTCTCTTCAGTCCTCTTCCTTGGTGTAGATGGTGAGTCGCTCACACTTATTAACCATGTCACCCTGCTCTCTTCATCTAGGCTCGCAATGCTCATCTTTTTCAGAGGGAGCGAGAGAGAGAGAGAGAATCTATGTGTTGCCCTTATTATAATTTCTCTGGTTGCCCTTACAGATTTTACTCTCTGGCCTTCAACTTTAAACTGTTTGTCTTTGAATCATGAACTTAGTGTGAAAGCACCCTTAAATAAGTTCATGATTCAAAGACAAACAGTTCAAAGTTGAAGGCCAGAGAGCAAAATCTGTTAAGGGCACAACAGTAGCTGATTGCACTGTAATAATATTGAATATACTCTAATATTCAGTATTACTACAGTGCAATCAGCTACCCTTGTGCAGGTTATGTTTCAACTCAAAATCCAAACACTTTTTTCGGGGGGATAAAATAAAGCATCAGTTTCAATCTATCATTTTACACAACATTGTACAAAAGGTGAATCACACATGTGCACATTGTTTTTTGTTGTTATGGTGATACAAAACAAGATCATTCAAAGAATGTTTTCTTGGCCACAGGGTATTCCCCTCAGTGCTGCACGTCTGTGACAAGGCGCATCCCAAAACGCATCCTGAAAAAAGTCCTGAGATACGAGGAGCAGAGCAGCAAAGGAGTATGTGACATTGATGCACTCATGTGAGTGGACCCACACTATCACACACACACAATCAATAGCAATCTGTTTTTTAGTGTAATATTCAGCTGACTGGTGGGCAAATTAAAGTCCGTATGACCAGAGAAGGTAAAAGCACTCAGTATTCTATGATCTTTTGGTATGACACTACTAAAGTCAGGCTAAGTGAGAGCTCACTGGAATCACCAAAGCATTGATTGGTGTTTTCTGTCTGCTTTAGATTACACACTAGTCTCAAGAGGTTGCCCAGAATCTGTGCCCATCCAGACGTAAAGAAAAAGCTGGATCAACTGAGGGAAGAGCTACCCGGAGGATTCTCTGGGAGGATTGCATCCTTCTGAGCCTTGTCTGAAAGACGGGAGACCTGAAAAAACTTTCATGTTTGGGCACGCTTTGATTGCACAGTTATAAATAAATGAAGTTCCTGAGAAAACCAAGAAAACATGGATGATTCAACATGCTTTATAACCACCTGTAAATACAGTATCAAACAATTTAACACCAATCCAAAAAAAAAAAAAAAACAGAAATCGATTTTGGCAACAAAAAAAAAAATCATTAGCAATGTAACAAAACCAGAGGCAACTATTTCCTATTTCTCAAACAATTCAATTCAGAATACAATTTTGACTGAAGGGTAGAAGGGTTCCCTTTGATAGAAACTGACAAAAGAAAAAAAGCCTGCTGAGTTTATGGATACAATAGGCTACACTATGTATTCTACACTACCTGCTACATCCGACCTCATCAACTTAGCCAGACTAGAAATCACAACTCAAATCTGGCAAGATTTTGTGATGTTGCAATCACAATAGGGATGCAATGGTCTGCCCATGGTTTGGTACGTAACACGGTCTTGGGTACCGGTATGGTTTTGATATTTTCCACCAAAAAAATGTTGTGCAATGAGTTTTTAGTGGTTAGACTTGATCTCGGGTCTACTACAGTTAATTGTCAACTCAGCTCATTGTCAAGTAGCCAACTGGAGGGACAGACAACTTAGTAACATCTCCAGCCTAGTGGAAATATGACCACTAATTTGGTATTATCTCAGTGATCTTTGAGAAATTTGTATGAAGGAAAAAACACTAAAAATGCAACTTGGGTTACTCATAATTGTACCGAGTTTACAGATTTTTTTTCTGTAAGTTACCATAAAAAGCAATGCATTACAGTAATTAGTTACTTTTGTAACTCCCAACACTGAACATCAGGCATTCTTTCTGGCTATCGTCATCTCTATGCAGCCATCTATAAACGATTTTTGGCAAATAGTGAATCGCTTTGAGTGTATCTCTCGTCGAGCCTCTGGGACTAGGACATGTTATAATGAGATATATCACATATGCGTATATCAGATCATATGGATCCAACATCTTGCCACATTTGCCATGGCTGCTAAAGGGAAGGTAAGAAGATGAGAGATCAGGTGGGTTATTATGCAGAACCTGATGCTAACAGATTCTTACAACACGGAGCCAAATCAGATATTGAGAGAATTCAGCCCATGGGTGGGCAGGACTTAATGTGGTTCCCATGCGTGGGATCTCCAGGCTCTGTAAGGGCAGAGAAAGCTCCTCTCATCATTAGAGTCCCAAGCTCCTCTTATCATAATGTGGGGCCCCAAGCTGATAACCTTGTGTCTCCATCCAGATGGGGGTCTCGGTGTCTGTCACTTTGGGAATTTAAGGCCATTCATACACCTTATATTTTGCCCTGGCGCCTTCTGCAAAGCTACATTAATTTATTACAATTACTTATACAATATTGTCATTACAGCAGTATAATGTGTGAGAAAAGGTTGTATCACTTTGCTCTTCATATGGTATAACATTTAACAACTAGGTAGGCTAAGTCTATCATACTCTTTGGCTACTGAGTTGTATTAGTTTCTAAAAAAGTAAATTGGCTTGAAATAAAAAAAAAAAAAACAACAACTGGCGATTAAACCTGTCATGACTGTTTAGATGACAAATTCACATTCCACTCATGAGAATCTTGGCAATCTTTTAGCTCTTTTCAGCTGGAAATCTGGAAATCGGTTTACAGAATCATAGGAATTAGTGACTATGTCCACGTGTCTTACAATTCTCAGGCCTATACCACAAACCATTTAGTAAACAAGAGCTCACCTAGAAAACAACATCAACTCAGTCAAGAAAGAGCTAGAATGATATGGCAAACGCCAGCAAGGAGCAGAAGTTCAGAGGGAAATAGTGAGAAAGTGCCAGAAGACGTGAGCACCGTGTTGCCAGGTGGTCACAGCTGTCAGATGTCCCCGCCCCTCACATTTGATGAGCAGGCCCAGCTGATACACCAAAATATCTTTAGGGCTCCTAAGTGGCTTGTTCCACTATTATAATAATAAAAGGCAATGCTTTAACAAAATAATGTCATATAAATGAGCCATGAGTATAGGACAACTCTGTGAGTGTGTGGCCCTGTGTTCAGTAGTGCTGTGTGTTTAACTTTCACATTATTCAGGGCCACCCCTAAAACCTCCCCACCCCCTGTGGGTGATCACAGTGGTACAGCTCAAGAGAGGGGTCTATTTTAGTGTGTGGTAGTGGTGGTGGTGGTATGCACAGTTGCTCTTATCAGGGGTTTAAAGTGAAGAACAGGATTGGCCAGCGAGACCCAAGAAGCTCTTCATTCATTCAGTCATTCATTCTTTCAGTCATTCATTCATTCAGCTCGCTGGACTTCTCTGTCTATCTCTGAGACCAGACCTGTGGAGAGATCATGGACAACGTGGAGGTGTTTGACGCCCCTGGAAAGGGCCGAGGCCTCAGGGCTAGCCGGGAGTTATGGGCTGGAGACGTGCTGTTTGTAGAGCCCAGCTTTGCAGCCGTTGTGTTTGACAGGTAGGACAAAGGCCAGGACCCTCAGAGGCATGGCATGCCATTGGTGGTATGGAATGAAATCAAGTGATACAAAAAAAAAGGATAAAACTCTTGATCAGTTCTTAACGTCTAACTGAATTGGATATTTTGTTCATTTTTATTCATCCTGGAGCAGACTAGAGCAATTTTTAATATTCATTTTTTAATATCTTCTTTTGTTTTACATTACATTGTCAGATTTCATTTTGACTACTGTAGGTGTTGTCCTTGTTGAAACTGAGCTTTCCCTTGGCCCTTCAGGCTACTTTTCCTCAGTGTTAACATAGTGAGAAACAGATGATCTGGTAAAGCATGAGAGAGGGCATGCTGCTAATGCTGTTGGCCACATCAGATCAGTTTTGGCTTTGCCATGACATCTGTGTCCACAAGAAGGTCGCTAGTTAAATGGGTGAGATGTCCCCTACAAATCACTAAACAACTTCTTTAACCTCCTACCCTTTTCCATAGTTAGAAATAATGCTGCCATACTGAAATTCAACATGATCTATTGATATCACAGCAGTTTAACAGGCAGTATTTGTCTTACTGGCCAACTACATCTTTTTGGGCCTTATCATCGTAATGCACTGTTTAGTGCACTCAACTTGTGACTTGGAGAGGATGAGGAGAAGTGTTACTTTAGCACACATATACAGTATGTCGGACAGATTGAACATTTAGTAAAATCTACATTATACATGAGCATGTACATTTTAGAGTTTCAGGAGTGTTGGGAAAATTGAGTTGTGAAATAAAGCAGTTAAGAAGTAGATTTATTCTCTTTGAATAGCAGCACTGTCATTTAATACACCTAAATGAGGTACACATATTTTGATTTGTATGTTACCAGTGTTTTATTATCGTGATGTACCAAATATAAGTGGTATGCCATGCTTTGTACGGCTTTGTAGATCCATAAATACAGCATGACATTATACATGTTATGCAATCAGGCGTTTAATACATACCTGGCTTTGGAAGCAATGGAAAGAGCTAATCCCACAGACCTGGCTGACATGCCAGAGATGGGAGTAAGAGGCCTTAGACGCAAGTGTGCTTCAGCGCAGGGCTATCTCTATCTCTAGCTACAGTATCTCTAACAGCCTTGGCAATATTACATTTCACCACAACAACAGATACTACATTTCATGAATCACATCTGGTAATAGAAGTCATATATGATTCGAAACATAGTTCTTGTTTTATACCGTGTATCTCAGATGAAATATAGTGAGATGTAACAATATTACATTGTTATTACTAAATGACTATAATATCTAGCAGTGCCTTTGTGTTTTCCATGCCTATGACCAGAAATTTTCCTATTGCTTTGTTGTGTGGCAGTTTGGCAGCTAACGCGTGTCACGGCTGCTTCCGTCGGCAACAGAAGCTGCAGCGGTGCGGCTCGTGTAAGTTTGCGCAGTACTGCGACCGCACCTGTCAGAGAGCAGCCTGGGACGAGCACAAGCTGGAGTGTGCAGCCATCAAGGCCTTCGAGAAGGTGCCCAATGAGAACATACGGTAAGGGCCGCATCCAGAATGAAAAAATTCAACAAACAAAGGTCCAGTGTCTGTTCAATTTGTTGCTGAATTGAAATGATGAAAAGGATATCACAATCATTTAATACTGACGCAAAATTCTCTCTAGCATATTTTTTTTCTAGCCATGAAGTGTATTAATGATCAAGGTTTACCTCTTAATGTAGTTAAATGTCATATTACAGACAGTAGGTAATATTGTGCGTTGTTGTGCATCAGGCTCGCTGCTAGAATCTTCTGGCGACTGGATAAAGAGGGTGGCGCTTTGTCTGAACTCCAGCTGACCTCCTTAGATGACCTGGAGGACCATGTCTCAGACATGCCTGAGGAAGACCTCAAGCAGCTCAAGATTGACATTCACAACTTCCTGGACTATTGGCCACGCAACTGCAAGCCACACAATGTAGACAGCATATCCCACATCCTAGGAGTGGTAAGACTTACAGCACTAAACAGTGCATAACCAGAAAGACTATTTCTTTCCCTTCCCTCTCAGAGAGACAGCATTTGTGTCTGATATTGCATCAACTTTCATTCTCACTTCCCAAGATCAACTGCAATGGCTTCACAGTCAGTGACCAGAGGGGTTTGCAAGCTGTGGGAGTGGGCATCTTCCCCAACCTCTGCCTGGTCAATCACGACTGCTGGCCCAACTGCACAGTCATCCTCAACCATGGCAAGTGAGTATGGGCCTTCTCTCCCAACCTAAAGCTCCCTTGCAGACTGTGGCGGTTGATGACAGTGAGGGGGCTATAGAGTATGGGTGGTGGTGGTGGGTGGGGACTAGCCAAGGGAACCGAAGACTCAGTTGTGGAAGGTAATTTGTTGTGGCCTGCAGAATAGAAACTAAGGCAGCATCAGGCTGAATTTGTTTTGTAGATCCACTGCAGAAAGGTCTATGGTTATGTCATGGACAACCCCCTCTGATAAGCCTAAGACCACCGATCAGTGGCACTCTATGCATGTTTTAGAGGCTTTCATTGCATAAGCTCTGCTTTAGTCCTGATCAGATAAGATGAAAACAAAATATTTTGCTGCTATACTACAAGCAGAGGATTATCATGTCATTTCAAAAATTATGATTTCATCTTTGTCAAAGTGATGAAAAATTGACTTTTGTGTGTTCCAAAGCATATGATTCTAAAAATAATCTTTGCCAGTGACATAGTTATGCCACAGCCATCTGAAACTGTAACAATTAGGTTTACAACCAATGAAAAGTGTGTATCCCCCAATCCGAGGCATTGGTTCAGTATGTGGAGCCCCTAGTCTGAGCTCTGACTGAGGTGAGGTGAGTGGACTGGACAGAGTGTTGGGAAAGCAGTTGGCTGAGGGGGAGAGCAACTGGAGTGTTTATGCTGTTAGAAAAAAAAAAACAACTGTTGTTTTGTTTTTCAGTCAGTCGGCCGTGAACAAAATGTATCACTCCTACAGGAGGTGGGTCAGTCTAGAGCAAACAGCCCTTTCTGTCACATGGATCACTACTTGTAGACTACTTCCATTTGTTTCTGTCCATCACCCGTCTTCCCACCACCCCTCTCTCACAATCAACTACCCAAGCAACATTAACCTACTAGTGGCTCAGGCAGACTGTGGTCTAGCACCACCACAGAAACATTCCTGATTCATTTTAGGCCCATTCCATTGCAATGGTGTCTCCAATGTGATTCCCAACTTGCAGTTCCCAATTCTCAGGGGTACATCCTACTGTTCTCATTCAACCAATCACAAATTCCATCAGCCCACTGATTGGTTAACAGATATAACAAGGATGTAGGCTATAACCGAGTATAGCTGCTGAATTGAGGAAGTGCAGTTCAGTAATGACATAGTTAGCATAGCACTGCAATGGAACAGTCAGATTGGTCTTGGTTAATGCCTGTGGGTGGTTGGTAAGTTGATTATCTGTGTCATAAACACTCATCACATCCACGTAGTCTAATCCCGTCATGTGACTCCATGGATTCTGCCACCTTTGGTTTTCATTCATACTGTCATACTTTTGACAATATGCAGCATGTGGCTAGATGATGCATGTCTGTCTACTCAGGAGCAGTTGAATAATACAACACATGGCCCGTAGTCTGTCCACTGTCCCTCCTTCTCTCCTCTCCCCTTCCTGTCTTTCTCCCTCACTCTCTCCACCACTTCATCCGATCTTCATCATGCTCCTGGCAAAATGCTGTTGACATTTCACTGGTTATTAGGTGTTGATTTTCAATCCACTGGACCTTTCTCAAAGCTTTCTCACTTTTCTGCAGCTCTTTCACTGTTACTCTTTCACATTTTCTTCTAAAGATCCACTATGGTGCTCTGCTCTCTTATTTTCAAAATCAATTGAATTGAAATGAATGAGTTGTGTGATGAGGGTGTAGTTTTGGGTGTAGGAGCTACTGTATCTGTGAGAACTTTATGGTAAGCTAGTGGAGGTAGAAAGTCTCAGAGTGATTGTTTAGAATTTGTGATGATGATACTGTAAAGAGGCAGACAATCTCATTTGCTTTTAACAAAGTTTCTTCAGTGATGTGCACCCAATACTGGTAGCCTTCTGTTCAAAGAGGAGCCGTCTGGTATTAACAGAGCAAAGCATGTTGTTCACACAGAAAACTAAAAAGCACACTAACTACAACAGTCACTGCTTGGTGAGATTCTTGCTAGCCGAAGGTTGAATGCAGTCATACTCTATTATGGGTTTCAGTTCAGAGGAATAAATTAATATTCAGTTCATTAATTTGTGAACCCTCATGGCATTCCATTGGGGATTTAAAAGGTGAGGAATGCCTCTTACTCTCTAAACCACCTGATCAGCTGAACTGAGGTCAGATAGGAGCAACCCAATGTGCCATCCGGTGTGTGTGAGTCCTGATCCCTGGCTGTGTTTGTGCTTAGAGTGGAGCTGCGGTCCCTGGGCAACATCAAACAGGGAGAGGAGATCAGTGTGTCCTATGTGGACTACCTCAACCTGTCTCCTGAGCGCAAGAGGCTGCTCAAGGAGACCTACTTCTTTGACTGCACCTGCGAGCACTGCAACAACGCCACTAAGGATGACCTCAAGATGGCCGGCAAGGTGGTGGAGGGAGTCAAGGTGAGACTGCGATTCATTTGTTGTTTTTTTCACTGATCATTGGTTATGTGCCGATGGTAAGGAGAGATGGTCAGTTCTATTGATTCTTGGTAATCCACTACGAGGGTAATATCTTCGATTTGATCCCACTCCATGTACTCAAAATCATACACACACACACACACACACACACAGACACATGCACGCACACACACCGTGAGCCTGGGATCACGGTTGAAGCTAACAGAGGCCATGAAGTGAGTCAGGAGAGCGTGCTGTCAGCACTCTGTTATCTGCTGTGCTGGAGGTCAGCACTGGGGTCTTTGTGCTGGGGCTAATTTTAGCAGAGGGCCACACTCGCTCCAGGGAATAGATGATTCTTCTGATGATGGAGGAATCCCAGGCTTTTGTGTGTGTGTGTCTGTGTGTGGGTGTGTGTGTGTGTGTGTGTGTGTGTGTGTGTGTGTGTCTATGTCTGTGTGTGTGTGTGTGCGTGTGTGTGTGTGTGTGTGTGTGTGTGTGTTTAGAGTGGGATCAAATGGAACACAAGATATAACCGTAGCTTTCCCGAGGACAATATTTGCTGTCATCAAACACACAAAGGTCCCACTCCCCCAGCAGGCCAGGCTGTGTAACTGTATCTGTAACTGTTGAGCCTGCTGTGGAGAGGCATAGCATACTGTAGCATACTGTAGCATACTGTATAAAACCTTAGGGAGACCAGAGTGATGGGCCTGAACCACTGCAGCATTTATCACCCACTCACAGCCTTGTGCATTCTGACAGCGGCGCTGGTGTCGTTGCTGCGGTTATTTTTAGCACGGCCATGCAGGGTCTTCTGAGAACACCTAAAACAGAAGGTGTAAGAGTGGCTTGTTTTAGAAGTAATGCTGAAGTGATGGCGCTGCTCTGAGATAGCCTGGATTGATAACAAACACAGATACACACAATCTGAGCAGTGTGCACACAGACAGAAAACTAGCAGTTCATGCCAAGAGCTACTGTAAGTAATGAGATGCAATTATTTACTGTAGGTAAATAAAACTCTCACTAAACACCTACAGTATTTTGTGAGCTTTCAAATAAAATTTTAAAAAAAGTTTGAATCTACACTGAGTCGACCAACTGTACAAAAAACTTAAGAGGAATGCTTGACAACCTAAAAAAAAATGTGATTAGATACATCTTCAACTCAACATTTCCTGAACATATTAACTAGTGGCGGTGGGTTTCTGAGCTTGGCTAAGTGTGTTAATTTAAGGGCAGTTAAGGAAAAGACTGGCAGGGTGCAGATGGTGTTAATCCTTGAAAGGTAGTGAGATATTTTTAATCTGAGATGATACTGCTCAGGTTTTCAGTCTGGTATTGGACTGGACTGATCTGGCACTTTGCCTGAACTTTGCAAAGTGATTCTGCCTTCAACGTTACTGATTTTGCTAGAATTTAGTTTCAAAATTTCAAAGTCAAAGCGAACTTTATTGTCAATCAAACTCTGCAACAGTACATTGTAAGCAGACTGAAATTGTGTTTATCCAAACTCCAAATGTGCAACAAAGTTTAAAAATGACATACTAGTAAGATATATAACTGTAATAAGACATCCCAACCCACTAGAACATAAAGTGCATTTGATATCAAGATATCAAGCATGATAGAAGATATCACTAACAGTAGACAGTAGTAGATATTAGTAACATAACAAGCAACAAACATAGACACTGTGAGCATACAGACTGTCAGTGTTTCAGAAAGTCCTTGAGGTATGTATGTTGCTGGAGTGCAATAGTAACCAAGTCACACTAACTTCCGGATTAGTATATGGGACCTATAGAGCTGAGAGTGAATGTACAAATAAGTGTGACTTTTTGGTCCACTTTGATTTATAACTTGAGTCACACATATGTTGCATGTGAATTTAAATAACCATTCATGCCAATCAAGACTATGTTTGTTCTTTTATGTAACGTAACTTTTGAAGTTCATCTACAATCAATTTATTTTTACGTTTGTTAAGCTCAAAATGTAAGTTTAAACATTATAAACATTATATGTGAAACCCACGACGCATACCAAAGCGGACGAGAAGTTATATGTATCTGTTCATTCATTTTAATAGGCTCGATAGGTCCGTATGCTAATGCAGAAGAGGGTGTGACTTCGGCTCCTATAGTACTGAGTTACAAGTTACAAGCACATGGTGCAAGTAGCATCATCTGAAGCATTCAGAGAGTACTGTGATGTAGTGAGGTATACTTGGGTGCACTAGCCAGACTGATTAGCTGGCTGATGTTGGTGTGAACTGATCTGTGATCAGCAGTGCTACAGTATGTTGGGCTGTGTGTGCAGGTGCCTGACGAGCAGGTGAAAGAGGTGACTGAGTACAGCCTGGATATGCTGAAGAAGATGGAGCAGGCTCGCCTGGACGGCCAATACCATGAGGTACAACTGCACTTTACACCTCACAGCAGAGCAGACAATAGAAGCACTTTTGCTCTCCTCTACATTTATGCTTTGCACCACCTTCAAGAACATCACAGTGTGTGCCCAGCTCACTCAGTCCCCTGACACCCCCAGTTCTGCACTCAAGACATAATCAAAGTACTTAAGAACAGTGTGTGAAATACCTGTCAATATTCAGGGGGGGTGTTCCCCGGTTCCCCTTTTCCTGACTATTGCAGAATCAACCTACATGTGGTCAATTTTGAGTAGTATTACAACATTACAGTATTGTACATGTAATATGCACAGGTCTGGCGTGCTCTGCTTGGCAAAAATGTGAGTAGGCCTACATATTTTTTAGTTATATTTTTTTAGATACTGGACATGGTGATCTTAAAACATTTAGTGAAATTTGTGACAATAAAATATAATAGGCCCCTTTTTTATTTTGTTGACAAAAGTTAGGACCCCCTGTATTTCACACTGTCCTTAGGACAGTACAGAGTCATGACAGGAGGAGGACAGCACATGAAATGTGGCAAAAGTGTTCATGCTGTTACTTGCTAACAATCTCCTTCCCTCTGGTCAGGTGATAAAAATTTGCCGTGAGGTTCTGGAGAAGCAGGAGCCGGTGCTGGCCGACACACACATCTACCAGCTGCGCATGTGGAGCACGGCCAGTGAGGTGCTGTCCTACCTGCAGCAATTCGGCGAGGCCGCCGAGTACGCACGCAAAATGGTGGAAGGATACCTGTGAGTGTCTCACACTGGCCATGTTTGACTGGATGTCCACGCAGCAGGAGCCTTCAATAACACTGCCTGTCTTAAATAATAAAACACTTCATAATAGTAACCTAAGGCTACATTTCAGTGTATAGTATTTCATTAAAAGACATACAGTAACTATTTGGAAGGATGAGAGTCAGTTGGCTATACGGTATAGGCCTAGCAGCTATTAATAGCAAACCAAATGACTTGATAAATACATTGAAGTACATGACACTTATACGTACTGTACAATGATGTTAATATTTAAAGTTGATTCAATGCTTTACCAACAATATAGTGGGGAGATACAGCCATGTTTGAGTTCATTATGGGAAGAAAAGTTGGCGTTAAAAAGATGTATGATCATTTGCTGGAATTCCAAAATTGTTTGTATTTTTCTTTGTTGTATTTGATTATATTGTTTTAAGTATATAGCCACCAAGGCAGATGTAATGTCATTGTGAAAGACAAATCCCATCACTAATTTCTTTGTTTTGGCTCTCCAGAAAGCTGTACCACCCAAACAATGCAGCCCTGGGCATGGCCACCATGAGGGCTGGGGTCACCCACTGGCAGGCAGGGCTCATTGAGGTGGGCCATGGCATGATCTGCAAGGCCTACTCCATCCTCCTCATCACACACGGCTCCACACACCCCATCACCAAAGACCTAGAGGTAGGTGTCCCTCTGGGGAAAACACAGCACTTGTCTGAGGATCCCTCAGTGCTCCAGCTCCATGTTGGCATGATCAGTTGTTTCTAGAAGTGATTGATTTGCAAAGTGAGTTGAAGATGAGTGCAGATGTGTGTGTATTTGAAGAGTGAGTGCATGTCCGTGTTGAAGACTAATGTAGATGTTGTTGTTCTAGGCCATGCGTCAGCAGACAGAGATGGAGCTCCGGATGTTCAAGCAGAATGAGTTTGTCTACCACCAGATGCGTGAGGCCGCACTCAAGAACCAGCCCATGAGCATGCAGGCAGAACCTGTAGTGGAGGGCATCAAGAACCTCTTCCGCAGGAAATGAGAACCTCTGTCCACTCCCCACCACACACACACACCTACACACACACACACACACAACCATTCAGACCTACAGGACAGACAGGCACAGCCCTCCCATTGCCACTCCAGCTGTTGTCTCTGTCAGAGGAACAGTCCCTACCTGAGCAGAGATCTCCAGGCATGGGCCTGCACCTGAGCACACCTGTGGAACATCCTCCATCTCCACACCAACCCATGGGCTCTTTAGTGGTTGTGTCCCACAGAGTAAAAGCACAAGCTCTCTCACCAGTGTGTAGAGCATGGACTTCTTTTATGCCCCTTTGGCAGTCATACAGTAGCAGCTCAATTATTTATCAGTGCAGTTTGATTTTCTCTTTGTTGTCTTTTGTTTTTGGACATTTGGGTTTGAGCTCAAATCACAGTATTCAGATTTTCTATAGGTCAGGCTTGTAAGACTACAGGGCCGGTTCTAGCCTTTTTGGTGCCCTAGGCCAGATTTGAGTTTAGCACCCCCCCCCCCCCCCTTTCTAAAAATATAAGAGAAAAACTGAAGGAAAAATGTAAGAAATGAATTGTGATGCCCCCCTGATATTTGGTGCTCTAGGCGACTGCCTCGTTTGTCTATGCCTAGAACCGGCCCTGTAAGACTAGATTTGTTCACCACAGACACATTCATCAAGCTAGAACACATTTGACAGTCATAGATTTGTAGTGATTTTTATATTTATTTACAACTAATAAAATCTCCAAACAAACTGTATGGTGCTCAGCTTCTGATGCGTTTGCTTATCCTCTTGTATGAGATTCCAGCCACAGTCAGCGTCTGAAACAATACAACACTGGCACTCAGTGGCTACACGCAGGAATGCAATTTAGCAAGAAAATGCAACAAACTCAAAAGGAAAATGGAAAGAATGGTTGGTTTGGGAAGCCAGTCAGCATCACTGCCATCTGAGAAATATTGTCTCTAATACTGTAAGTCACTGATCTGAGATCTGAATGAATTCACACTTACATTCACAATAGTATCAGCATCTACTTTCTCTGTGATGGACTGGATGCCTTGAAAAGTCACTTTTAGTTTGCTGTCCTCCAGTTTGATGGTAGCCTGCAGTAGAGAAGCAGAACATCTGTAGCCTCAAGACATCTTTACAAAGTTAACATGTTTACTTGCACTGCCTGACATTAGTACACAATAACAACTACATTTATATGTTTATATATATAATTCAATATCTCTAAATATTTGATTTCAGAAATAATAGGCCTACACACACAGGGAGAGAGAGAGAGAGAGCATTCTCATATTTCATGTCATATTTTACGGCAAGATTGTTTCAGACCATGAAATGAGACTTTTCCAGTGGGCCTAAATATTCCTTGAATCTACAGCAGTGGAAGCTATGCCTGAGCTATCCAGCATCTGACCTGAGGGCGTATGAAATCATACAGGTTATAGACTGAAGACAAAACATCCTCCCTCCCCTCCCAAATCCCTCCCTGCTCTGTGGCATACCTTGACCTTTTCCCCAGTGACTGTCTCGATCTCGCTCTCCTGGCCAGCAGTAAACGAGTTCACAAGGACCTTGGAGCCAGTGGTCACTTTGACAGTGAAGTGCTCTCCATTCTGCTCAATCTCAGACACACTTTGGATGTCTTTTCCTTTCTCAATGAGCTCATCTGGAAGCCCTGAAATCATCCACAGGTCATCCATCAGACATAGTGAGTTATGGCAGTTATGGAGAGTGCATGCAGCACAGCAGAATGGAGAAGGGACATAACATTGTCACATACAATTTTATGCTAGGCCTGTAGAGAATCCAACTGGGAGAATTGCCTAATCTTGCTATTCATTTCTGCTTTAGTTCAAACAGAACAATAATCTATGACCCTTTCATTCAAAGTGTGATATAGCAGTTCACAAAACAAACACTATTCAATGAATGTCGTTGAAATATCCTGAAAATTCTTAAGAGTTAAAACATTAGAAATTTAACAGCAAAGTAGTTAACAGTAAGTGAAATTGAATGTGTTCTTAAATCTTCCACTCACCGATTGCTTTCATAAAAGGGACAAAGTTGTCATGGGACTCCAGCTGATACTTGCCTGTAAAAGCCATGATCTTACAGAGATGAAGCTGATGAAGTGATGGCTAAAGCACAGTCCACTGCTCCAGCACACATGACTGCATTCTGCCTTTTCATGCTGCCTGTCAATCAAATAACCCAGAGAGGTGGAACTTATTCATGCCTTTGACCAATGAGATGTTTTGATGTCTGATCATTACTTGAAGACAAAGGGTCCAATTTAATCAGGTTCCCATCAATAAACCAAACATATACACACATGTACAGAACAGATCACGACTGACATTCTCACGTGCAAGCGCAAACATAGACACACACACACACACACACACACACACACACACACACACACACACACACACACACACATGTTTGGCTGGTTTGCCAACAAAGCTTATTTTCTGATGTTGGGAGATTATTATCAGAAATTGATCTTATGACCTTTGACATCCCACCAACAAGTTACACTAATGTAATCTAATGATAAGCAAAGATAGTGTAGATAACTGAGACACATGGGTCTTTGGTCTTTTTGCCCTCTCCAGTGCCTTCCAGAAAAGCTACATTTACGTGTTTTGCAAAGTAGTTTGTTTTTGTACTCACTACACATTGACCGCCATTGTTGTCATTGCAGCAAGTGTGGTGATAAAGCACACTAGAGTTTTAAAAAGGTGAACATTTCATTTAGACAAAATGAGGAAATTATAGGCAACATATTAGACCCCATAAACCATATATTTTTGAGAGCTTATGCCCTCAGAATTTCACCAATATTTTTTTTTTCACCTCCCACCCCCTCCTTATTTTCAGGCTTATGCCTATTTTTGGGGGAAATGGAAAATACGGTGCATTTTTCATACAGAACAGAAAATGCTACTATTCATGGATACTTTCACTGTATAAAGTTTTATTTTGATTGGACTAATAGAAAAAAATAGCACCATTGAGACCTTTGGCCACATTGGCCTATTGTTTTATATTGGCCTTTTTTTTTTTTTTTTAACTTCGATATGGCCACCATATAGACATCTGAGCAAATGCAAACATTGATTTTCTGATTCCTTAGACAATAACCTTTCCAAAAAATAAATAGTTTACCTAATCTACCTAATCTACCTAATATTCCCACAAAGGCCAAAATGTTGACATAAGGAACTGGACTAAATGCTGGTCCAAATGCTGTCCCCACAGTATAGTAAGGTCATCACGCCCTCTGCAGGCCAGTGGAGGTACAGCACAAACTAAGGTGGGGTATACAGCAGCCCCAGAGCCAGGCTTCAGACACATAGCTACAGAATCCTCTTCTTTCTCAGTCAGCCAGACTAAATAAATAAATAAGTAAACAAAAACAAAAAGTCAGGTAGCAGCATCTGGCACTCAGTCATATCTAAAATATGAATGTGCCCTTATTCAAATGCACCAAAAGCTGTGAGGAGGATTTCTGCCTTGGACACCCAACACCGAATTTGTGTCAGATTGTTATTTGCATCAAAATATACACTTTGTTCTTCTTAAAAACACATTATGCTTGGAGCCAGAAAAAAAAGACTCACCAGCAGATGGAATTGGCTGTATTTGAGATGGGAACAGCTGAGGGTTTGAAGTCTTTGTTAGCACCTGAGCCATCTACTGCACACACACACACATATGCACAGAGGCATACACACACAACACACATACTTAGATGTGCACTGTGCACATAAACTGGATTGCTCCAAAAATGGGTCGTTGGGGGGAGTGATGTCATCTGACATGGAGTACAGATCCTGTAGAGAGTTCACCTCTGACCCCTATCACCTGAGTCCAACCCCAGTAGCCTATGCCATTGACTAGAGGGCAAGCCACAGCTAGCCTCAGAATAAACAAGAAGCACAGAATTCAACCAACATGCCTCAAAATGGCTATCTGCAGATAGGGTCACATTGTAACTAGTATGTGGTAAAGCAAACTTGATTATGGGATGTACAAATGTCTCCACAAATGTGTCAGACTATGTCTCTCTCAAAAGTAAAAATATTCTGATCTAAGCTATCAGTCTTCACACACACAATAATGCCATTGTCATTTTATTCAATTTTCTTAGCCTTTTTATAGTATTATACATTTTATGAAACATTATAAGCTTTTATTATATTTTATTATAAACAACAGAAATTAATTATTAACAGGAAAATCACCTATAACTTGAGACAATTCTGAGCACACAAACTAATGATAACACTAAAATGATCATTGAAACGATATGACACATAATATTCACTCTTAAAAGAAGGTTTAACGGTTTATTTTCTTAGCACCTGTTAAAAACAAAGGGACTGAGATAAGTGAGCATTTTCATATCACTAGAATGTGTTGGTCATCATCTTTGATTTCCACAGGACTGGGACACAGAGATTATATGTCATACAATACTGTCTATTTATTATTTTCTGCTCTTGTCTCTGGCTGTCAATCCCAACTGAGTCTGTCTGACAGGGAGGGACCCTCTCTGGAAGAGGAATAAAAGACAGACACTGGTTGTCTGTCGTGTCCCTGGAGCTGGGATCTGCAGAGATATTCCTCCCTCTTTGAGCGTTTGAGAGCAGTGGACAAGCACAGCCATGAGTGGGGTGAGCTCTGCTCTGCTGTGTGTACTGTGTGTGCTGTGTTGTGTGTGTGTGTATGTGTGTGCTCTGAGCCCGTGTGGAACAGACAGAGTGCGAGCAGCTTCAGGGGGAGAAGTGGAGATGTCTATCGAGTGTTTCCTTATTTTTCAGCAGGAAGGCCCGGGCTTGTTGACTTCCCCTCCACTCCCTTCCTTCCTGCTCTCCGAAGGTACTCATCTGAAAAATGAGAACAAAGTGATTGTTCCTGTTCTCTTTCTTAAGTCTCTTCACATGAGGCAGGAGAAAGGGCTCATTGTCCATCAGGACGGGGACAAGAGAAGGTAGGCACTGCAGATGCGGCACCACACACACACGCACACACACACACACACACACACACACAGAGACAGAGACACTGGCTCATTTAAGAGTAGGCAGAGGGGTGTGTGCTGTAGTCCACTGCTGGAGCGGGCACTGCTCTTTTGGGTAAAGGGAGAGCAGTGAGGAGTTGAGCTGAGTTGAGTTGAGCTGGGCTCTACAGTGTTATCTATCTGGGCTCTGCCATGCCAGTCCCTCACCTTTCTGCTTTGGGGGTCTTAACTGACACACACACAAACAAGACAGATTTTGCATGTTTTTTGCAAATGTGTGGTTTTAATGCAAAAAGATCATTAGGCTACTGTCATGTCCTATTATAAGTTGTTTTTGCAAAGACTACATGTGTGGAGAATGTAAGCTGCTTTCAACTGAGATTTGCTGTTGCGCAAACTTTTCTTCATTTGTTTATGTGAAGATTTCCCATGCATCTTTCCTTTCCTTTTGCGCAAAGATTTGCCATGCATCTTCACATTTAGTTTTGTTAGAGATAAAGAACTGCAATTGTTACAGCATAACTGAGTAAAGCACGTCTAAAACCAGAGCTAAATGCAAAGTTTTGCCAGGCTAAATACAAACATTGACATCAGTTATCTTTCATGGAAAGGTCACGTGGCATCAGTCATTTCTTTACATTGTAATCGATATGTGTTATCTAACAGTTATCTAAATGAGGAATTTGTTGCGAGCTAATGAGATTATTATGAGGATTAGCAGCAGCCAGCTAATATCTCCTGATGTGAAGTTATGGTTCTCATGAAGTAGTAGTACTGTACAACAGCCAGCTCAGCTCCTCACACATAATGAGGACAGAAGTGCATCAGTTCCCATGCTGTGGCTCTTCCTCATTTCTCTCTCATAAAGTACACATACGTGTACGTGTGCATCTGAGCCGGGTGGCCGTCATGCTTAGCAGCGCTGGCTGCACAGAGTAGTGAAAGGAAAAGGAGAAAAAGAGAAGTGCAAATCCTCTTGTCAAAGGCAGGCAGGATGGATGGAGAAGCGAAAAGGGAGAGCGAGTGAAAGGTGAGTCTGTTAGTGTGGACTTCCTGTTGCAGGAGGATTTGATACCTGCTTTAGTTGGAAGGAGAACTGAGAGGAAAGTGAGCCGTGAAAGAGTTGCAGAGGAGAAGGGCTAGGTAGGGATCTGTGCATGTGTGTGTGTGTGTGTGTGTGTGTGTGTGTGTGTGTGTGTGTGTGTGTGTGTGTGTGTGTGTGTGTGTGTGTGTGTGTGTGTGTGGTGTGGGTGGTGTGTGTGTGTGTGTGTGTGTGTGTGTGTTTGCCAGCGCTGAGGCTCTAAAATTTGTTTGCAATTTGCAAATAGTTTAAACAACAATAAGAATGGTTATCCGTAACCGTAATATCACGTTATCTGTAACCGTAATATAACTTTCTCACAATCAGGACATTTCTGTTGTGGCTGCCTGATGCAAGCTGTCTCCTCCACAGCCTTTATTAGTGACTCTTACTCTGGTGTGTCCACAGGCAGGGGATGGATGATAGACCACAGCCTTACCCTGAAAGTGATGAACTGAAACCTGTGCAGCAAAACTCCCTGAGCAAACTCACCCAAGCGTCTCATCTCCAGCACCCAGAGGTGCACATCAGCTCTCAGAATGGACCAACAGGACTCTTCTCCTGCCGATGGGTCTGCCACCAATCGGGTAGACGCCAGCAGCCCCAAGACCATTGACCTATCTCACCTGTCTCGAGCCCTGACGCTACCTGCCCTGCTCTCCCCCCGCTCCACACCCACACTCCCCCTGGAGATGGTGGACCTGAGCCGGCTGCACCTGCAGCGCGCCCTGGCCAGGTACGACACACCTGTGCAGGTGAAGCAGGAGATGGTGAAGCCCATGCCTCTGTGGCCGTCCTCTCCGCTCCTGCTGCCCCGACTTCCCCTCTCCTCCCCTCCATACCTGCCCTCTTTCCCCCCAGGTGTGCTCCCCTTCCCTTTCTACCTGCCGGGCCCCCTCATGCACCTCCCCCCAGGCACCCTGCACCCTGGGCAGCCCTTCCGCTTCCAGCGCGGCAGAGGGGAAGAGGGATCCAGCGGGCGTCGGGGGTTGGTGCCCGTGGAGCGCCCCACGGTCCACATCGACGAGAGCTACCTGGTGGAGGTGGGCGACGGGCAGAGGCGCTGGCAGTGCCGCGTGTGCGACAAGTCCTACACCTCCAAGTACAACCTGGTGACGCACGTGCTGGGCCATCGAGGGATCAAGCCCCACGGGTGCCCTCTCTGTGGCAAGCTCTTTAAGCAGCTGAGTCACCTGCACACACACCTGCTCACACACCAGGGTGCGCGCCCACACAAGTGCCAGGTGTGCCAGCGGGCATTCACGCAGACCAGTCACCTCAAGCGTCACATGCTCCAGCACAGCGCCGTCAAGCCCCACAGCTGCAACGTGTGTGGACGCGGCTTCGCCTACCCCAGCGAGCTGCGCGCCCACCGTGCCAAGCACGAGCGCGGCCGGGAGAACGTGTGCGTGGAGTGCGGCCTGGACTTCGCCACCCTGGCCCAGCTGAAGCGGCACCTGACCGGGCACCGCGGACCCGTCTCCTACAACTGCACCGAGTGCCACAAGAGCTTCCAGTACCCCAGCCAGCTGCAGAACCACATGATGAAGCACAGCGACGTGCGCCCACACATCTGCAGCGAGTGCGGCATGGAGTTTGTGCAGTCCCACCACCTCAAGCAGCACGTGCTCACACACAAGGTAAGCAAGGCCTTCACACACTCTGGTAAGGTGTTCTCACATGCTGGAAGATAAATAGATGGAGCAAAACATTTATCAGATGCTTTTATACAAAGCAACTCACATTTAGTGGAGTTAGGGTTAAGTGCCTTGTTCAAGGGCACAACGGTGGCAGCTAGGAATTCAAATCCACAACTTCCAGACTGCTAGCCAACTACTCAGACTCCTTCATCACTCTGCTACCACAGACCTACAGTGTTTGGAGTTGATCCTTTCAGAAGAGGATGTGATTTGATCTGTCTGATCAAAGAAACATTTGTTTGTATATTGCGTCTTGTTTGTATATTTCTTTTTGCCTGTTTGTTTTGCTCTAAGGGATGTTTCTACACAAAGCTCCAGCAGGCAGGTTTTCAGTGTTAGAGGCAGCAGGCTCAGCCATCTAGTGTAGACAGACAGAGATGAGCACAGGAGCACATAAACAACTCTACTACAGGTGCCGTCATTTATTTAACCCACACCAAGACTGCATGGAAAATGAAACCACAACACAATATACTTTGTAGTAGACGATATATACAGACGATATTTTCAAAAAGCAGATGGATCTATTCTGCTCCATTATTGTATTTGACATTCCAAAGACCTCACCGACAATCTATTTACTACTACAGTTTGCAGTGTGCATTATTTACAAAAGCCAACAATACAGGCCATGACAACATCCTGCAGAGTTCTACAGCCTGCATTTACCTCACTTGTTTTAAGAGCCGCCCAGGATCTGCAGCAAACACACCCATGTTTTTCCGCATTTCTGAGCTCTCCCCTATTCTCTCTCTCTCTTTCTCTTTCTCTCTCGCTCTCCCTCTCCCTCCCTCCCTTTCCCTCTGGTCATTCGTAGGGAGTGAAGGAGCACAAGTGTCGGATCTGTGGCCGTGAGTTCACCCTGCTGGCCAACATGAAGCGCCACGTGCTGATCCACACCAACGTGCGCGCCTACCAGTGCCACCTGTGCTACAAGAGCTTTGTGCAGAAGCAGACGCTCAAGGCCCACATGATCGTGCACTCAAACATTAAACCCTACAAGTGCAAGGTAACCCCCAACCCCACCCCACCCCACCCCCAGACCAGCACTCTTCTGCCTCTTGAGTGTGTGTCATAGTGGCCTTGCTCAAAGTGAGGAATATTTGAGAGTAGATTCAGAGCAGGTCCGTAGTGATTGGCTTTAATGATGTGGACTTTGAAGGAGCTGAGGACAAGAGATCCAGTGCATGTCTAAGACAGGGGGAAAGACACAGATAGCTGGCGGTGATGACCAGATAGCTCCAGCTTTTTGGCACTGAGCGAGCGTCCCCTCGTCCATAGGAAGGATATCCCTGCACAAACTGGCCCTCTAACAATGGCCGCCGGGTCTCCTGGGAGCATGGCCCGCAAATAGATTTCATCTCGCTTTCTGTGGTGCGCTGGGCCCGCTTCCTGTTTTCTCACGGTCCTTTTGGACAGTGTACAGTCCCTCTCTCCTCCTGAAGGAAAGCGCCACCCTAATAAAAAAGAATGTGGAGGAAGGACAGAGCAGAAGTGCCCTTCCCTGCTCTCCTCTGGCCTGTCTGTGCAGCGCTTCCTCTCGCTCTCTCTCTCTCTCTCTCTCCTTCTCTCCATCTCACTCTCTCTCTCGCTCGCTCTCTCGCTCTCCAAGCTACATTCTTCCTCTTTCTTTTCTTCTGCTCTTCCTTTCTCTCCTTTTTCCTCTCTCCCTCCCTTCCTCTCTCCCCTTTAGCCTTCTCATTCTATTATTCACTCTGGCCAGCCCTCCCTCTGCATGTTTGTTTCCTTCTCTCTCTCTCTCCTCCCTGTCCAAACTCCCTCTCTCCTGCATGCTTATTCTTTATCACTATTGTTCTATTCTCTCTCTCTTTCCCTCTCTCTCTCTCTCTCTCCCTCTCTCCTTCTTCCTCATTCATAAGCACACCCATGACTCCTTCCCTCAGTGGCTCCTGCTGTCTATAGCCTGTGCTATCTCTTAGTTTAGTAACAGGACAGGACGTGAGTTAAAGGATCAGTTGAGAACAAAGGAAGAGTTTGCTTCTTGGACAGACTGAAGTAACTTCTGTATTCAGATGAATTCTCATAAATCCTGTACTGTAGCACACTTTCATTTTGTGTTCAGGTGAAACTTCTAACCCACCACTCACAGGATCATTTCTGTTATTTACTTCTCTTGTGAGCTCATTGCAATAGTGTACTTTCACCTGTGACACCCACCACTTCTCCTGGAGTGTTGACTAGTAACAGGCCTGTGGTGGTGTGTGGTGTGGTAGCTGTGCTGTGGTGCATGTCAAGTGACTGTCCCCCTCTCTCTCTCTCTTTCTCTCTCTCTCTCTCTCTCCCTCTCTCTCTCTCTCTCTGTCTGTCCCCAGCTGTGTGGGAAGGAGTTCAACCGCATGCACAACCTGATGGGCCACATGCACCTGCACTCGGACAGCAAGCCCTTCAAGTGTCTCTACTGCCCCAGCAAGTTCACCCTCAAGGGCAACCTCACACGCCACATGAAGGTCAAACATGGCATTATGGACCGGGGACTCGATGCTCGAGGTGAGAGGGATTCAAGTATACAGTCACAGTGTGTGTGTGTGTGACTGTGTGTGTGTGTGTGTGTGTGTGTGTGTGTGTGTGTGTGTGTGTGTGTATGTGATTCCATTGGTCCATGTGTTTTCCATTCATGATCTTAGGATTGAACCATGCCTTGTTTGTTTTTTACTTGTTTGTCCGTTTGCAGTATTCCGACGGCGGAATCGCCTGTGTCTGTCCACCCAGCTGGGTCTGCTGGCCAGCTTCAACCAGGACGAGCCCTTTGACCTCTCCAGGAAGAGGCAGCCTGTGGCCGTGCTGCGTCTGTCTCAGTCGGACGGCGAGAGCGTGCGCGGCAGCTCCTGTCCAGAGGAGGACGAAGACAGCCTGTGCCGTCTGAGCCAGTGCAGCCCAGAGCCCTACCAGCTGGAGGGGGAGCAGCCTGCCGAGGGCCTGGAGGATGTCCTGGAGGAACCGCTGAGTTCTCTGGGTGAGGAACCGGCTGAGGAACTGGAGGAGGAATCAGCAGAACACATGGAGAAGGATGAAGAAGAAGATGATGATGATGATGATGAAGAAGAAGAGGAAGATGAAGAGGTTGAGGGGGAGGAGGTCGGTGACAGGGAGAGTGTGTATGACAGCTTTGAGAGAAGAGGCCAGAAAGAGCGTCAGCGATGTTTAGACAGAGAGCAGCTGGAGTATGTGCGGCGATACTGTGGCAGTCCCCAGACCTCAGCCTGCTCTGGAGAGGAGCAGGGACTATATGCTGACAAGATTTACAGGGATTCAGAAATAAGCTGTGAATAAGGCCGTAATCCTATGAGTAGGTGTTGAACGTAGCTATGTAAGACAGACAGGCAAATGTAACTGTTTAATGAATTATTTGAATTGAAATGAAATAATAAAATTCTATTTTTAAAATAATATAATGTTTTTATATTTCTATAAATGCTTTGTAATTTTGCTAATCATAGAACATGTATTTTTAAGTTTTGTTTTAAATGTATTTTTAAGTTTTGATTCTAAATCTCAGAAGTACTAACTTCAAATAATTTTGCTCAATCATTGTCTCACATTGTCTTGTCTTTATAGCATGTAGTAGCATGATTCATGTTTAATATTAAATAATCTCATAAATGTGACAGTTTTTCAATGAAAACAAAATTGCTCTCTACCGCTGTGAACAAAAGAATTAACTGAGTTGCAAAAATGATATATTGATATAAATAAAATAATTTTATTACATGTTGAATTGCTATTGTCTTTTACTATTACCCAGTACTGTTGGGATAGTCATCTCAAATGCTTGGTCAATAGAAGATCTACAAGAATACTGTTGCTCATGTGTAATAGCCTAGTTAATATTGCACTATAACTCCCTGATGAGTTGAACACATCAGATGAAAGAGTTCCATACGCAAGAAAGTAAACATTTTCACTAGAGTTTATCAGCAATGGACTGAGTGAAAGTGTGAAGCTTTGAGGAAACAGACTTGATTCTTTGTGGGTGAATGACCATTTCCTGTACTCTCAACTCTGAAACACATTTACAAACAACCATAGGGAAACTGTGTAGGCCTAATAGACAGTCACAAACCTAAATTGTATCACAATCCCTTTATTGTCAAGCTTGATTATTTTGATTCTGCTGTAGTCTCAAGTCAGAGTAAGGGCCAAAACGTTTTGAAATGTGACCTTCTAACTCAAGCCTCCTGCGTGATAAACCAACAACTTTCTCTAGACAAACAGGAAACATGAAGAAACGTCCCCCCCCCCCCCCCCCCTACCCCCCCACCTGATGGGATCAAACAACAAACTCCATCTAAGCGAGAGGTCCTAAACCACACCCTTACTCTTCCACCAGATTTATCCATAACCTTTACCAAAGAAAAAAAGGATTTTGTTTCACACATTAAAGATGAGACATCCTAAGTTATTTTCAGTCATTTAGTCATATTTTAGTCATTTGTAGTATCTGTCGTAAGTTGAAGATAAAATTAGAAGAGTCCTCATGAAAATTATATATAGGCCTATACAGTATATAAAATGAAATATTTCACCATTCACACTTTTTAAAATGATCAAATAATTTGTCTTGTTTTTCATGGCTGGATGTGTGTGTGAACAGCAGAGGGTTAGAACACTGTATACCTGCAAGCTTCTCCATTTGCTGCTGATCCCACCACCACTACCACCACCACCACCAGTGCTACACCTCAAACGGTGGTGTGAGTGCATGCAAAAGGGAAGTATGTGCATCCCTGTCTTCTCCTCTCCTCACCTCAGCGGCCCACTGCTATGGGTGGAACCATAATGTGTGGGACTCAGGGGTGGCTCTACGGCTCAGAGCTGATGAAGTGAAACCAACCATAGACCTCTCTCACTTTCTCTCTCAGGCTTCTGCTAACTGGGCTCACCTCACGCAGAGAGAAAGGTGGGATGAGGCAGGAGGGAGATAGGTCCAAATAAGGATGTGAATCCTCTGCTGTTTCTTCCAGAGGTATTTGCACTTCTGCTTTGGGCTTATGTTCATTTTTGGTGTGGCATTTACAGTATGTTCTCAAACTATATGAGCCAGTGGGGTATGGAGTGAGTGTACAATGATCTGTAGCCTACTCATGCTTAGTCAAAACTATGGACAATTTGTGATCCATCACAAGACCACTGGCTGTACAGGTAGCCAACTGTAGGCTTCTTCACTGGGCCCCCGGCAGTTTGGTTGAGCCTATGAGGAGGTTTTGCCCCTGAGTGCTCCTGGTACTGTCTGTAAAGCGCTGTGAGGCAACTGTATTGTATTTGACACTCTACAAATACCGTAAAATTGAATTGAATGGGGTTTGGGACACATGAGGATTATCACTGAAGGACTCACAGAAATGTCTCTACGCCTAATCTGTAATGTCAAAGCTAAATGATAAACCTGCTGGTAGTTTTCCAATACTGTAAGTTTATTTTTGCACATAATAATAGCATCAAGTGTGGGAACAGACCTCCTCAACACTCATCATACGCATGTCTATTTACAGAATAAGGGTGACAAGCATTCTCAGGGATGTTACAGGAAATTGTCTTTTCTTCTTTCCTTCCCTTTTATTGTACAGCTGACTTTTTCATTGGGGCTGAAAGGATGTTATTTGATTGGTATTTGGCAGATAGCTTTTTTTTCTGCCTGTTTTTATACAGAGCGTCTTCCTTTACTGACCGAATGTAAATTGTCTAGTTCCTTTGCTAGCCCTTGCCCAGCCGTGTGTATCAACGGGAAGTCTGCTTTCTCACAAACACATCACTTCCAAAATTTCCAAATTATGCCACATCTAATTTTGTAACTTGTGTTTTAATTTTGTATTCAAAGAGAGAGAAACAACATCTTAAAACAGGCATTTTGTGTTTAATATCCCCTACCATTTTGCACATAGGCCTAGGCCTAAAATAGGCTACAGATCGGTGGAACCCACAAGTAGGCCTACACACACCTAAAATTTTGAGGTGCATTTTATTTATTTATTTATTTTTATTTTTTCCTGTTTTCCAAGCTTAGCTCCATAATAAAACAACAATCAATGATTTCTTTGAAGTGCAAGAAGAGGGTATCCTAGTCTATTTTTTCACGCGGTCCTACGCCTAGTGTAGGCCTACGCGAGTGATGAAATTGTCAGCCCAAACTGACTATCAGCCAAAAGTCAGCCTAAACTGACTATCTTTAAGTTGGCCCACCGGTCAACGCCAGACCAGAGCGGAAAACTCTGCGCCTCTTGAATTTTCTAACAACAGCTCCATCTACCGTTTTAAATGGGCTCTGCTACAATCAAAATTCTTACATTAGCCTATAGAATGTACCACTCAAATCTAGGCAGCGTAAACATGCCTTTTAAAATAAATACCTGAGTTATTGTTTGTATATGCATAAAAATACAAAATTAGAAAACATAGAATTATTTTTATCAGAAAAAGTTAAATTCTACTTTATATGACAGCTCAGACTGTCACATGATAAACTGATTGTACACCCCTGTAGCAATGGTATAGTCTAAAAATGGCTGCCTCCGTCCTACAACGCTGGCTGTCGTCTGTCAAAGTCGTTACAAAATGTGGAACTCAGACATATTTCGGTGATTAATGCGATATATTCTTACTACCGGATAACACGTGTTGATTGTCTTCGTGCAGTCCTTATGCTTTTACATTTGTTTCGTGATGTAATCTGCTTGAACTGTAGTAAGCTAACTCATATGTTAGCTGGTACCTGGATGATGTGGTGCATCAGTTACCTTACAAAAGGGACATAATTGAAGGTTAACGTGACACATCGGTGTTAATGCCACCTGTCTGCTTGTCTCCGATTGCAATAAGATGATATTTAAGATACAGTGGCACATCTTTGTTGAAATGTTAACTGTACTCAAAGTAACATTTCAGCATCAATCTTCTTTGTCATTCCAACACTCTAACGATAGTTAAGCCTGCCATAAGTTTAAGGTGGACATTTCAAGTCGATAAATTCAATTGGTCTTGTGTTTTCACAGCCCGGAGGTGTCTTCTGTCCGCTGCTTACACCGACACCAAGCTATGGGACGAACGGCCTTCAGATCCTCAAAATCTCGGTAACATTCTGCTCACTATCACGTGAACGCTATGTCAATTATACAAATGGCGAGCCAGGGGTATAACATCCTTAATAGCATAATAGGAGTTAAATGGTCTATTGCATTCGCAGGCAAAAAATAAATATGATAAAATAAAAACATAACTGACTGATGGGGGCGGTGTTGTAAAACAATGTCAAGATTATCTCCTGGAACCATACAGTAGTCACTTCTGCCAGAAAAAAATGCCTAACTCGGGCTAACGTTTTCAATATTGTGCCTTTGCCACAGCCAAACTGGCAAACTTGATGGACCAATCATATGAACGGAAATTCCCAGTCAGTTCCCTGGCGATTGCACGGGTAAGTGAACTTTTATGTTTGAGGAAGACAAAAAGTCTCAGGTTCACTTATTGGGCACGATGAAGAATGGTGATTGAGATTCAGCAAATCCAGAATAATTCCAGATGCACAGCTAAATCTAAATAGTCACTTCCTCTGTTATTAATTAAGAAGTGATTGATTGATCTGTTGGTACACAGAAATGATTGTTCTTTTGGTAGCAGACCTCTTCTCAGATATTTTGCCTTGTGAAGCATGGAATATTCAACCCCATATTATTTCCCTTCCATCATTTCTTGTCAGATATTAGTAATATATGAGTGCATGTTATTTTTAAAAAATCTCATTGAAGGCAAATTGCAGTCGGGTTGATGGTAGTTATATTGAGGGTAATAATAACACTGACTATAGATAAGATAAAAAGAGAGAGAGAGAGAATAGGAGAATAGGAAAAATTCCAGCCCTAATTACCATGCTCTTCCAAGTTTGTAGACAATATATCTTCAAGAGAAGAAGTGGAACAAGCAGAGTACTACTTGTATAGGTGAGTTGTAATGGCAGCGTTTCTTTGCCAATGGCTGAATGTCTAACCTGTGTGCTGAGTGTTTTCCTGCCCTTAAACTCTTATGCTGAGATTTCAGACTTCAATCTGTCTAAAGTGAAATATTTTCATTGCTGTTGACATATTTTTCAGTTGTTCTGTTTATAACAATGATGTTTTCTGCTACTGTTGTTAGGTTCCGACACAGCCCAAACTGCTGGTACTTGAGAGACTGGACGATCCACAGCTGGATCCGCCAGTGTCTGAAGTATGGAGCTCGGGACAAAGCCCTATACACTGTTAAAAATAAGGCAAGACCCACTTCTTTATTTGCATCGTGGATTATTTAGATAGTTACCTGACAAACTACAGATTCTTTTAAATGATGCATCATCTTATGGTATGGTATTTCACAGGTGCAATATGGAATATTTCCTGATGACTTCACCTTCAATTTATTAATTGATGCTTTCTTAAAAGATAAAGATTATCAAGGTGAGTTAATGATGCTGATCACTTCATTCTTTTTTTTTTTTACTGAAGAGTAAATATTTAAAGAAGCAATGGACAAGCGTTATTGATGCATTTGTTTTTTGTTGTGTGTCTGCTTCAAGTTCAAGTTTCCTTTATTTGTCACATGCACATACAAGTACAACATGTTTGTGTGTGTGTGTGTGTGTGTGTGTGTGTGTGTGTGTGTGTGTGTTTAGGGGCATGTTCTGTAGTGGAGGAGGTGATGCTCCAGGAGGCGTTTGATCGTCCCACTACGCAGATTCTCGCTCTTTCTGCCCTAAGCAAACACCTGGGTGTTAAACCTGAGCTCTCGGTGGGTACCCTCTTACGTGAACGCATCACTCAGTGCAGATGCATTATAGGGGGGAGAATAACCAAACTAGCATATTTTGCTTTGGAAATCAGTGGAATACTTTTGTTTTTGAACTATACTGTAGAGTAAGCTTATCTTAAATTCTTACACGGCTAATTCTGTAGAATGCTCTATTCACTTCGACTTCCCACCATTCTGCAGTCTGATATTTCCTGATAACAGACTGTTGCTAAGTGTATCAGACCGCTGTCAAGGAAACTGAAACATAACGTTGCCTCAACTAATCAGCTGATCTGAAAGTTAACAGTTCTTTTTTGCGGAAGTTGTTCTCTATTTTAATGATTAAGATTACCATGAAAGCAATGATAAACAGTGCTTTGTTGTCTTATTATTGATATCTTCAGTGTGTGGCCGTGTAATAAGTGGGATAACGCAGTGGGAAACTGGCCTTTAGACCAGACCTGTGGCATTTGGGACAAATGGGACAAATGGCATGCAAATCTGTATGGAATAAAACAGTAATGCAGATTGCCTCTAAATTTGATAAAACTTTGCTAAATTTGAAATTGATGGAAAGTTCAATGATGAAAGATGAAACACATTGGCCATCATTTATCAAACGAACGTGAAAACAAGCCTAAGTTTGAGCGTAGGAATCGCCATACGACAACGTTCACGTGAGATTTATTATTAACAGCTCTGATATCAGCGTAAAGGTAACTGTATAGGTAAATGCGGCGGCAGAAACCAGCGTAATTTAAATGTCACGCCCAAATATAAGAGGAACGTGCTGAATACGTCCAAAATCAGACTTTTTTTCTTGCCTTGAGATACCTGCATGACATGCAAGTCCACCTGTGTCAATTAGTTTTGACAGGCGGAGGGGAAGCCGTGGCTCAGTGGGCTAGAGCGTCATACCATTACCCCGGGGACACGGGATTGAGTCCGACCCGAGGTCATTTCCCGATCCTACCCCATCTCTCTCTCCCGCTTGTTTCCTGTCCACCTCTAGACTGTCCTATACGATTAAAGGCCAAAAAGCCCCAAAAATATCTTAAAAAAAAAAAATAAAAAGTTTTGGCAGGCGGAATGAAAGGAAGGTGCAAAAATCATGGATATAAAACTATTTCCCAGGACCCAGACAGAAGAGATCTGTCTAATAGCCTAGGCTTTATTTCATGAAGTAAATTCATAACTTCAAAATTCTCTGCCAGTAATGTAGTGCTGTGCTTCAATCTCCTGACTTGAAACCATGCGTACGGCAGGTCCTGACTTGGCGTGGATCTGAGCGGAAACGCCACTCATTTTAGCTTGCGATCAGATTGATGAATACCATGTTTTGCATAAGAATGAGCGTACGCACATGCATTTTCTGTAGTACGTTCGTTTCATAAATGAGGGCCAATGTGTGTAGATGGCATGAATTATAATTTGCAGTGTATGGATGTTTTTGTGTGAGGTATGTATTACTTTTGGATGTAAAGTTCTTGTGTTTGTGTGCAGCTGGAAGAGGGGAAGAATGTGGGAGCATCTCTCCTCCATGCTGGACTGAAGCAGGAGAGCACTCTGGGCATGAGTGCTCAGTGCCTGGGCTACGCCCTCATTGGTACGTGCCTCTGGTCGCTTGGCCATATTTGCACTCTGCATTGAGCTTGTTTATCTATGAGCACAAAATCCAGTGAATGAACTCTTTTGCCTGCTATTGGACAGTGCACAAGGGCTAAGTAGTAACCCAGTAGTACTCTGTGTTGGAAGAAACACTTGTTGTAGAGATCTGTAAGCGTTGCGGAGCTGTGAGGCATAAGCTATTTCTCCTTACTTTACCATTGCATTTCATGTGCACAGGAAAGGGAGTGGTTTGGAGTTACTGTGATGAGTAGGAATGCATAAAGGGCCATTTCATTTCTTAATACTTTTTTTAGCCATAGTCAAACATCTAGAAACAATATGGTCATAGGGCTGTAGCAGAAATGATACCCCTTCCTTCCACCAATCTGATCAGCCTTTCTGCTGTTCAATTCAATATGGAACTAGAAAAGCACTCAGAGAGTACAGACCTCTGCCAAGGCAATATGGTCACTGACGAAATGCAAATCCAAAAGGTGTTCTGGATCGCTGGTCACCACCAAAATTAATGGGCTCTTCCTTGGGCAAAGACACACACACCTCTGGTTATTTTGTACACAGATAAACGGACAGACAACACCAGTGAAAACATAATCTCCTTGGTGGAGGTAACTATGTGAAATTTTGTGTGTGGATGAGCAGTTGAGTGTGTTAATGTAAAATAGTATGATGGCCTTGCCTTTGTAGGGAAGACGGAGATGACGCAGGGAATCCATGCTGTGTTCCGTCACATGCCCCTCATGTGGACACACGGATACCTGGCACGGGCACTCACTGTCATGGAGACCGTAGCTATGGGAACTGGAGATGTAAAAATATCCAAAGATGTCGTAAGTACATTTAGTCATACTGTCTTACTCTTACAGTGTATTTGAATTGATAGGGATGCATCCTCCACTGAGCCATGGTTAACACATCTCTGCATGTTGATATTATTGGTTAACGCCCCTCAGTACTGCTTCCTCAGCTTGATCAAACAGAGCAGCAGGAACCCCCAAACAACGTTTTGTTTGCTTTCTGCCCTGAACAATGTACAGTAGCTCTCCAAAACATGACACATATTCCTCTGAGTTGTTTAGCTGTGTATGCGGTGTGTGGCCACAGTTGTGGGTCTGCACACTGAACACAAACAAAGTGGCTTAGACCAAGCAGTGCACTATTCCACCCAGATTAGGTTGGGGCATTGGCTGTTGAATTCTAATAACAACAATCATTCGCCAGATTGAGGATGACTCTCCTTTGAAGTGACGTTGCTTGTTTGTGTTGGCCACTGGTCGTCACTTTGCATTAAGGGTGTCCCGTCATTTTAGCCCCATCAAGTCGTCTGTTGCACTGGAAGGCAACCCATCACATGGGCCTCCCACACAAGTGTCCTGTCCCTCCTATCTGTTGTCATGGCTGGGATCAGGGGTGTTTAGCCACAGAGCTTGTGGCATTGAGGGAAAGCACACAGGCCCTGAGCTATTGTTATCAGCACTCTTGACGTCAGCACCCAGAGACGGTCTGCTTGGGCCCGCAACCAACCCGCCACCCCCCACCCGCACCCACACTGGACGGGCAGCTCCACTTGGACATCTTTCAGAGGGGTAATGTGATTTCAGGGGTGTCTGGTCCTGTCAAGGAGACACAGCAAAGCACAGCACAACACGGGAAGACCTAGAGAATGAACAGATAGAAATAGCGCCATGAGGAGCACAATAGATGGTTTCAACCCGAAAAACAAAACCAATGCTTGAATGCTCTTTTTCGTTCCCAAACTATTTCTTCTATGTTGAGATTCCATTCCATGTTTAATGGGCAATCCCTGTGGGAACAGCTATGACACTAATAATGGCCATGTTGAAACCAAGATAAGGATGGAGGGAGTCCACATCCGCCAGAAGAAATATGGAGTGAAACAGATGAAAGTTGAGTAATGGGGAGAGCCAGAGGGAGGGGGGGGGGGGGGGGGTGGACAGAACATTGGGTGTGTATGAGTAGAAGATGACACGAGCCTCCAGACAGGATGGCAGACGCTCCACTCCTGTGGGCTTGGTGGGTGGGTGGCTGGGTGGGTGGGTGTGCCAGCCTGGAGCAGTGGCCCAGGCCAAGTGTCTGTGCAAGCAGCTGAGCAGTGGGAGATAAGCTAGCCTAGCTGTCTCCCAGCGCCACTGACAAAACCCTCCTGACTGTCCAGCACTTTATCCTCCCTGTGAACTTGTGAGGAGGATACACAAACTCCACAAGCACAGGGCAGACGCCCCTGCTTTGTAAACCACTGTGTGGAGCTCCAGACATCAATCAAAGGCAGACTTCCTGTGGAGGTTTATGCTGGCAAGTAGAGCCCGTGATGGCCTGATACAGTTAGCCTGAGGTCTCCAATGCTCATGATTGCTTTGTAAATAAAAGTGGTGCTCTGGTGTGTAATCTGCCATCTAATTGAAGCTAATCTCACAATCTGAAGTTATGTTCAATATCATAAGTACTTCTGAAACATCAGTTTTTCCAATCTAGTTTACATCTGTTTGTGTGTGTGTGTGTGTGTGTGTGTGTGTGTGTGTGTGTGTGTGTGTGTGTGTGTGTGTGTGTGTAGCTGGACCATGTGGAGTCTGTGCTTGCGGAGCTGTCTGCCACAGTGGTGCCCGAGGCAGATGAGGTAGAATCTCAGAGCTCCTCTGATAGCGACACTGATAGCGAGACGCCCAAGAACACCCTGCTTGAGGAGGACGAGCATGAGAGGGCAAAGCTTCCGGAATACTCCGCCAAGTTCAAGGTTGGTTTACTCTGTGTCTACATAGAACGCTCTCAAACTCCCCATTCGATTCTTCCTACACCTGAGTAATGATTTACCAGTAGAAAATAAAGTGTGTTTGCAAAGTGCTGATGGTCAGTTGAATGTCTAACTTGAGAACATGGTGTGATCGGTAATTTTAAATAAAGTGCTTACAAAACTCTATATCAGCACTATTATTTTGAGGACACAAGTGCCATTATTTTTGTACATTTCAGTGTCACAATATTAGATTAATAAGTGCTAAAGTCATCTCTAAAAGCTCCTCCAGGGCACAAAGAAGGTTTATTTTTCCTGAAATATTTCGGAGCAGGACATTTTGAATCGTGTAATTTTCCTACTAGATTTATTGAATTTGATTCCCCTATCAGAGAAAACAAACAGACATGGAACTATTCATTCTCTCCAGGGGCGTTTCAAAAGCCATGCATTTTCCAAAGCAGGGATCCACAGAGTGAGACTCCTGTCCCTCAAGCAGTGTTTAGGCAGATAGAATCTCCTCTCAACCAACCCTCTGTTCTCTGGGTCGTTGCTTAGCTCAGGGCACCATTTTCTCTCCAAGGGCCTGGTCTCTTCATAACCAATGGTGATAAGGTATCATAAAAGGATTTGTGTTTGTTTAGGAGATGAAGAGTCCATAGAAGCAGTACAACTAGTTTGAATGTGGGTTTCTTTTTTTCTTGCCTGCTTGTGGGCTTGATGGCAGCTGATGGAGGAATAAGAAGATGGGTCAGGTCCTGAAGGTCTAGAAGGAGTCAGTTCTTGGTCCTTACAGGTCCTGAGCTCTTGGGGAGCTGCTGAAGGACATACAGTAGTTTGTGTGGAATGAGGTGTAACATCTCAGCTCAGCTGAATTGATCTGTGCTGATTGAAACTGACTCCGCTGAATCCCCCCCCCTCTGTCTCCCACCCCCACTACAGGCTCTGCGTGCCCAGCTCCAGGACTCGGGGAAGGTGGCCGACACCACTCTGGAGGCTCTGGCTACCAGCTTGGCCCAGGAGCAGCTGCAGGCCGCGGAGCAGCCGGACATTGAGCAGTACCAGCGCTCCGTGAGGGACTGGGAGGCCCACCGCCAGCAGCTCATCCAGAGGGAGCAGGAGAGCCGGGAGAAGATGGAGCAGATCATGCAGGAGAGGAAGGCAGCCAAGGCCGCCGCCTAGAGACACTCACAGACTGGGCCTGGGCATGGGCATGGGCCTGGGCAACCGTCTGGACAACATCACTGTCACAAGGCAACAAAGACAAACAAAGGGCAGCTAGGGCCACTTTTGGCTCTAGCAAACACAGGTCATTATGTAGTAAGAGATCCAAAAAACCATGCGTCAGTGATCAGCATTGCTGGGCAAAGCATGTCACCGTCCTTGCCACCGCAGGAACCACTGCGATATGGCCTCTGATAAACCTGAGGGGATGGCTCCTTGTTTGTTGACACAGATACAACTGTAAGTAAGGCTAATGTGACTATAACCAGCTGCTGTGATTTGTTGAGTTGAACTTTTTGTACCTGTGTAAATATACATGACATCAGTAAATATAATAAAGAAAACGACAAGATGTCATGTTTTGAGTTTACTCTACATTTGTTTAGCTGTGTAACGGTTTATGAATATGACCAACATAAGGGGCCCACAGTGTGTGGGGCAGCCCTAATGACCATGGCCACCATCTTTTTCTCACCATACAGTCATACCACCCCAGCCCCACATGACTCTAACCATACAGACATACCCCCCCACCCCACATAACTAACCAAACAGCCCCCACACCCCCACCCACACATAACTCATTTCTTCTTATCGGAGTGTGGCAAACTCAGCAGTCTTGTGTGTGTGTGTGTGTGTGTGTGTGTGCTGTGGTGCTGTACTATTGTATGTGTCCATGCCTGATGGGAGATGTTGGGAGTGTGTTTCTGGGAGTGTGTGAAGCTGCTCTAATACCTCTGCTGTGAGGATGAATGCAACTGCATATTTCTCTTATCTGCGAGCCACAGCAAAGCAAAAAACCCCAAACAGCGTTAGATCAGCAATGGCCAGTCTTAGGTTTTTCATAGCCACATCCTGGAAAATGGAGCAGTATGCACAAAGACTACTTGTGTACAAAGGTCCTTATCATCCTCTCAACAATACACAGTATTCGCCACACTACACTGATCCCAGTCTTTTGGTTTGCTCCACATTTCTACAATTCTATGGTCATATCAGCTCAGTCGTTGGCCACCGCTCCAGTAGGCCTCCTCTCCCCAGTGCTGTAGGCATAGTCTTAAAGCAGGTATTTAAAACAAGCTGTCACAACTCTAGCTGCCTTTTTTTCATTCATCAACTACATGTTCTTACACGACTCAAATGCACTTGCTGCTCTGTCGTGTTCTGGAGATGGAGCATGTTTAATCTGCTCTATCTAAAATTCCAGTCAGGACCCTATGGAATGCATACATTCTCAAAGACGGACAACAACTGGGCTTGTCATGAATGGATGGAGAGGGTGGTGTTTCTCCCGTGAATACTAATCACAAGGCCTGGTGGATGGCACAGCTAGTGGGCATTCAGTTGGTGTCCCTGGCAGCGTCAGTTGGGCGCAGGGGATATGAAAGTATGAAGTGACGGCTTCCAAGTCCCAAACAACAGCCATTGTCTTTCAGGGAACCTCCTTTTCAAGGGGTATCACCAATGCCATCTGTGTTGCCTGTGCAGGGGGAAGTCTCAGTGCCTACGCTGGTAAACACCATGTTCCCACGCTCCTGGACAAGTCAATTCACTTCACTACAGCAATTTCACTTTTTGGAATGAGGTGATGTGATTGATCATTTTGATAAGAGACAGGACATAGTATATACAAAGTAGTGGTTTACTTGTGTTTGCATTTTGATATTTTGTCACATCCAATCACATCCCGTTTTATGGGCAGACGTAGTTGTTTTCATGATCAGAGTAAACATCTGGGTTTAAAACTTTTGGTATTCAAAAGACCAGCAATCTTTGGGGTAATTAACTTTGGCTTGTAGTCAAGCTGTGACAACCATCCAGAGGGTTTTTGAAAAGACTACTACCAGAAATCAGGCAAAACATGAGGAATGTTATCTGAGAGGGTGTGGGAATTGTGCAATCTTGTGTGTCTTGACCCTGTTGGTGAACAAAAACATCTACAAAATCATTTTATTTGGCTGAAGGTTCATATTTTTGTAGATAAACATAGATGTTGATGGGCATATGTACTGTATGTCGGTATGGGCCTTACACTGGTAGATGAGCTTATCACTAAATGTGAGCATAACAGGAGGACTGATTAAAAGCTTTCATGGAGAAAAGTGCAGTAGCCTGTTTTCAGAAATGAAAATAACAAAATCTGAGCTTTTGCCATGAGGTAGGACCAAGAGCAACAATTCTGTTTTTCTGTTGACAAGAAAACTGCTCTGGGCTCGGTCTAAGACACCATGTTTGTTTCCCATTTACAGGGCCAGGACAGGACAGGGTGTTTTTGAATATAAACATCCAATGACCGCCGGTGGACAAAGAGAGCCAGTTGGCAGAATGTAAATGAAGTTATCTGAGGAGCAATGTTTCAAAACTTCAAACTCATGTACCTTTTAACCTGCCAGTTAGCGCTGATATTGATATACTGCAGTGCTTTGTTGCTTTCCATACTCCAACTGCCTTTCTTGCATTGGACTGAAGAACCCTGTTTGATTAACTAATGGCTCTGTAAGACGAGCTAAAAGAACAAAATGCTCCGATGCCCTTTCATGGTAGTGAAGGAACAGAGGCATGGATTTTTGTTCCACTCAATTTTGGCTGTCAGAAAGAAAAATAGAGAAATACATAAACCATGTGCAATATTCATGCATCAGAGTGGCTGGGCTGACCGCCTATCTCCTAGAGGGGTGGGAAGACAAGAGAAACCAGCCAACAGGAATGGACTCAGATCAGAGGCATACATTTGCCACGGAGCTCCAGTATTTGAAATTAGATTAGTGATTCACAGAATCGCTAGTTTTGATTCATTATCAGTTCATTCATCCGTGTATTTATCTGCCAGTCTGTTAATAGGCCTACTCAGAATTTTGGGGTGCAAATAGACAGCTGTCTGAACTCTGTCTGAGTGCTGGGGTGATGTTTGGAGAGAGGTTTAGAGAGTTACTTATCAACTTTGCTGGTGGTCCTGGCTGAAGTGCTGCTCACATCCTCTGGGCGACACAGCAGGTGTGCAAACACTCTCTGCTCAGTCATCCAGTGGCCACTCCACTCATTCTGTTTGGAGATGACACCCAGGCCTTTAAATTTAAACACTGGCTTGGCAGATTCAAATACAGAATCCTGAGACTAGAGTAATTCTTTAGTGTCAAGGATCATTTTATTAGTTTTGATTCTCTTCTCTCCAAATAATTGGACTAGAGTAGTGCTGAGTTACTGTGTAGCTTTGGCTTATGAGTTAACAGTGATTTGAGTTCTTGTTCTCGTCCGTTTATTGATGTAATCCCTTATGGCCATAAATAAATGAACATAGCCAGACAAAACAGTATGAGCTAGTACCCAATGAGTTTGTGTGTGTAGCATGTGTAACTAAAATTAAGTAAATAGCTCTAAATTCTCTGTCTTAGATGAAGGTGACCTTGTTTCAAAACAGGCAGGTGATAAAGGACGTCATGTTGCTTGCGGAGCTTTTGGTGGCAAACCTGATTTCTGAGTGTTTGATGCTGAACATATGGCACTGTAAAAGGCCTGGTGTCATGTCTGAGACTATACGTTCACATACAGCTGACAACAGGAAGTGAATCTGGTGCTTTTCAGCTCACAGAATCACATTAGGATGAATAAGCAGGACTCTGCCAGATGGGATTACAACTCAAGTCATTATTAGCCTAACAATCTTTTCTCCCTCATTCTCACAACTTTACATCATGATGGAAACTTTTCACTTATTTTATCCAATTCTGTCAGACCTGTTCTGTCCTCCACCTTCTCCCCCTTCAGCTTTTTTTCCAGCCACCATATCTCTGCCATAAACCCATTATAGCTGATAGGACTCCACGTCATGACCATTACGCATTACGCAAATATTTACATTTAAAACCATATAACACAGATTTGGTATTGCATTCACTTCATCTTAGTCTTCTTACAGAAACCACGAGAGAGAGAGAGAGAGAGAGAGAGAGAGAGAGAGAGAGAGAGAGAGAGAGACCAATGATGCTTTTCCAAATAGTTAACATATGACTCTTTCAATGAAAGGCTTTGTAGAGGCAAAGCATGGCACCATCTCTGTGAAAACTGAGGAGGCATCTCACAGAGATGCAAATTCAAATATCACATGAAATTAAATCTTATTAAATGTTCAAAATTTGATCTTTAAAAATACTTTTGCAGATTAGTTACTGTGGGAAATCCCCACAAATGTCCATTTTGACATTAACATCGCTGAGTGGCCTAATCACATGACTTGACAAACTAAGCATCAGCGACTCAACTAAAAGAATTCTCCCTCAAGCATGGTGAATTATGTGTAACGATAAAATAATTCCCATAAATGTTACCACTAACTCCCAATTTTGATTTTGCTTCAAATATATGGATAAACATTACACTGGAGAGGGACTTCAAAGGATGAAAGATTGGAATGGCAACAATTCTTTTCACTTGGCTGACAGGCCCATAAATCTGCCTTTACTTGTTGGTAAATAGAGAGGAATAATTGTATTCTACTCAGAGTGGTTGTTATGGCTCGAAATAGAAGGGCCTTCAGCAAGTGAAAAGCCAGGTGATAATTTGAAACCTCAGCTCTTTTTATACAGCTTAAGAATGTGTGGCTGCAGGTTTGTCCCCTCCCCCTGTATTTCTTCCCTGCTGTAGCAACATATATCATCAGATATGGAGATCTGTAGGGGCGACGCTGAGGAAGTGGAATAGCAAGAGTGGAAGGCTACCAGCTCATTGAAGATGATAGCCTTCATCTATTACCCAACGTTTTCCTTGTTTCCTTTTCCCCTTTAAAACAAACTTTATCTTAATTTCTAATTCAGCTGTGATATCAGAAGCAAAAATATAAGAATTTAACTTCCTTAATTCCTTAATTAAAATGAAATAACATCAACCTACAATAAAAGTCAACAACATCTGTGCTAAAATAGGCCTAAAAATAATTGAATCAAGAACTGAACTAAAAAAAGAAAAGATTTATATATAGGCAACATGTCTATATCTATCAATACATCACAAAAGCCACCACATGTGAAGTCTGAATTAGGCTGAAGTACCACACGTCTCTGTGAAGACACACGTTGTGTTCATGTTTAATCCCGGCATATCAATTTGGAGCTGTTTCTTTACATGCTTGCCATACTAGTCTAATATGCTTCTCGGTTGGCTTTTTTGCTCCACGATAGGTGACATCTATGTGTACTAGCCTGTCCTTAGAGATGAGGTCAGGGCGGAGAGGAGGTTAAATGCTGAGGGGGGTTCTTTTTCATTTCTTTCCTTTTTTTAAGCGTCCGTACACTGGCTTAGTTCGTGGTGGGAAATGAGACAAGTCACCCCACCATCGGTACGCGTGCAGATTCAATGCGCGGGACAACGAAACGACTGACAAAAGTGAGTTTTGCAAGTGGACATGAACTTCAGGCAGTGCATTGCGCGGGGAACTGGAAATAACACTGAAATGCACTTCGCACAATTCTCCAAAAGTGGTGATATGTGTTGTTGTCCTTTTCCGCGTTCTTAAGAATGGAAGAAACTAAAGTGACTAACAGCACCGTCTCCTCGCGGGGCATGATACCTACCATTCCCTCGGTGATGTTCATCTTTGGGGTGGTGGGCAACGTCATCGCCATCGTTGTGCTTTGCAAATCCAGAAAGGAGCAGAAAGAGACAACGTTTTATACTTTAGTATGTGGTCTTGCTGTTACGGATCTTTTGGGAACTGTTTTAGCCAGTCCAGTCACCATCGCTACCTATGTCAAAGGCTCCTGGCCGGATGGGGACCCGCTGTGCCAATATTTCGGATTTGTCGTACTTTTCTTTTCATTAGCCGGGCTTAGTTTAATATGCGCAATGTCCATAGAAAGATACCTGGCAATCAATCATGCTTATTTTTACAACGAATATATCAACCAGAAGCTGGCAGGCTTCACACTTTTCGCCATATACATGTCCAACATACTTTTTTGTGCGTTACCAAGCATGGGTTTTGGAGAGGTAAAAATGCAGTACCCGCAAACCTGGTGTTTCATTGACTGGAGAAGTAATGTGACTACAAACGCAGCCTACTCATACATGTATGCGGGGTTAAGCTCTGTTCTCATTCTAGTGACTGTCATCTGTAACGTTCTGGTGTGCGGGGCTCTGATCCGAATGCACCGGAGGTTCGTACGGAGGATGTCACTCGGGAATGAACCGGGACGGAATTCAGATTTCGGAAAAAGACGCAGCTTTGGTCGGCTGGCGGGCGCAGAAATCCAAATGGTCATTCTACTGATTTGCACATCTGCCGTCATCCTAATTTGTTCAATTCCTCTTGTTGTAAGTGTCTAAAATATTTTGCACTCCTCTAAACATGAAGAAAAAAACATAATATAATTTACTACAACCATTTGGTATGGCAGCGGTTTAGGTAAAATCACATTTAAATACATACTGTAGGCTACTGGTCCTGAAGCCACTAGTTGCACATCACTCATCATTGATAGAGACAAGCACTGTATATCCAATGAGTATGCATACAAAATTTTGTTGTTTTATGTTGTTATAATTAGGTTAACTCAGTTAACCTCAAATTGTCAGTAAGGGTCCTATTTGCACATTTTGAGTCCCATTATGACACGGTTATGCATTAGGCCAGGTTGATTCTCATGTTTGCATAAAAAAACACTTCAAGTCATGTGTTTGCATTATAGTCGGGATAATGTTTCCACATTCTAGGAATGTTAAGAGGCTATCAGAGTCAGTCAGTCAGAGCCGTCACTCGGTCTAATGTGGCTTAGGGATTTGTTGAGAAAAAGTACAAGAAAAAAAATCTGATTTATTTGAGAACTAATGCACTCATACTTGGATTTAGATAGGTACTCAAACATGTTCTTTTTCATAGACTCACACATGCAGAGAGAGAGAGAGAGAGAGAGAGAGAGAGAGAGAGATGTATACAAACTACCACATCCATGTAACATTACATGATGACTTGTGTAAGAGTTATTCAAGCACAAGATGAGGTTCAAAACAGCACATCAGATTTGCAGTGGCAGTGGCTGGATTACATTTGGCGCTTGCTCTCTTCTCAGTGCTGCTGGTGCTACTGGTGATGGGACAAGAGAGCCAGCCCAGCCCTAATGCCCAACGCTAGCCTTATCGTCAGATGGGTTCAGGTTCCCCTGAGCCTCAGCCTGGGAGAAGTTCTTGGAGATGCATTAGCCGTAGTCTTAGAAAACCAGATGGTTGCTCCACTGGCAGATGTCAGTGCTGTTGTTTGCAGCTCAACAGGAAGGAGTCCCATTGTGTCTGCTGATGTCATGTCACTAAATCTGTCTGGGGACTTTAAAAACACACTGGGTTACAGTAACATTGTCTCCCAAATTGATCAACCAATGTTATTTTTGGATTATTCTTTATGCAACTGGTTCACTTTCAAAAATGACATTCTCTGCAAGTTGGTCTTTGTTGCACATTCTTGTCCTATCCGTCAGAAATGTGCTCATACTTGTTGTGAAGGATTACAGCAGCAAAAAGGAAGCAATTCTTTTAACTGCAGGAGAAAAGCTAGCTTGGACCTGCTGTATAATGCAATTATGTATACTATGTCATATTATGGATATATGTAATGATATTTCTCTAGACCCCAAGCTTGAACGTCTGCTGTGCCAGAATTAATCGTAGAACTTTACAGTCTCCACTTGCCATTCTCAACATTGATAACAAATTGGTGAAGGTCATAGGTTACCGGAGGGCCCGTAGAGTAACTTAAATGTAATGCAACCGTAATGTAACGCCTTACATTTTCAAAACACTAATATTGTAATGTAAGGGATTCCTTTAAAATTTTAGTAACAAGTAATAAATAACGCATTACAGTTTTGCAGTAACTTGCCCAACACTGCTGATTGGTCTCTCTCTCTCTCCCTCTGTTTCTCTCTTTCTGTCTGGTCTACGCATGGTGTTAATCTAGGCCCAGGTGTTCATTAACCAGCTGTACCTGACAGAGGTGGAGAAGAGGATTGAGAAGAACCCTGATCTCCAAGCCATCCGGATCGCCTCCATCAACCCCATCCTTGATCCCTGGATCTACATTCTGCTGAGGAAAGCAGTGCTCCTCAAGCTCATCCAGAACATTAAGTGCCTCTTCTGTAAAGTGGGGGCCTGTCACCCGGGGCAACAGGGAGTCCAGGGGACGTTCCACTGTCGGGATGGACAGCAGCTCTCATCCATCATCTCACGGGACGGGGGCTCGATGGTGTCCCGTGACCTGAAGGACATCAGCAGCACCTCACAGACTCTCCTCTACCTGCCCGAAGGCTCCGAGGGCTACAGCTGGCAGACGGAGCTGTCCGTCACAGAGCCACAAAGGTCCCAGGGCCCCGCCCCCAAGGCAGGGGATAGGCCGAGCCCCGTCTCAGATGAGCCGTCATCACAGGGGACAGAGCTGCCACCAAACACCTTTCACCTGAGCTATCAGACATTCCAGAAGGAGAGCATCTGAAAGAATGGGCAGGACAAATGGAAATGGACAAACTGAAAAGCCTGTTGATCGATGGGACTTTTTGCACCTCCCACACAAACAGGCATTTCACCACACACATTGACTCAGTGAAATACACATGCACTTACTGTAACTCGTTCCTTCAGTTACAAACATAGCTAGCATAAACTATGGCTCAGTCCAGATTCAAAGGCAGCTGAGGAAAGATACTTCCATCAATAATGAAATGTAAGTCAGATGGTTAAGAGTGTTGGATAGTGGCTACAGATTTAGACTTATTTATGCCAGGTAATAGTAATAATGTTAAGAAGGCTCTTCACTGACAACCGTAGACAAGCGTGGTGCCAAACTACAGACAGATGCCAGGCAAAAGAGACGAAGGGAAGAGTCTGTTCATTTTATCATGACATTTCACCTAAATGATGTCAAAATGAACAAGCTAACCACTGTCTTTGTATGTCTACTTGATTTCAATATGTAGCCGCCATTACAGCACTTCACTTGTAGGATGGATATTTCTGTATACTGAGATTCTATATGTGTAAAATGAATAAAACTATGAAATATGATCTTAAACCATCCATGTACAGTATGCATTAAATAGTGCAGACTTTATAAGCTGTGTTCAATTTATTTCAAACATGCTTTTACAAATAATTTTATAAGTTGAATTTTTAGTAAAATAGTTGGCAACATTTTTGAGATCTATAGGAATGAATTCAAACTACTCTACATTACACGATGAACGATGTGTTACAATAAAAGAAAATATCGAATTATATACACAGATGAATGTGGTCATCATTAGGAAGTTAACAAATAAATAGTGAAGTGGTCAGCTCTAAAACTGCAGCGGGATGTTTTTCATAACTCTTCCCATACACGCATGCTCACACACGTTCATACATGCACAAACAAACACATCATGTTTTTATTTCCATCTGGGTTCAGGACTGCAATTTCAGGATCAACAAATCCACAGGCTGACTAATAAGACCACTTTAGATCCATGAAGAGTAAGAGCACTTCCCTCCTCTCTCAAGAAACAGCAACAATAAACACGGTCCATGGCATGTCTGCCATGCCGAGCGATTAAAGGGAAACACGGGGCATGGGGAGGGAGAGACAAATATTCTCTTCAATCAAACACTAACACAGAGAGTGAGAGAGGGAAGAGAGACTCCCCAGTATCTAAAGCTATTAGACTAATCCCAGCAAACAGATGCCTTCTTCTGGGCACTAGAAACACACACACAGGGCCGCGGTTCAACTGTGGGGGGCCGCAGGCAAAATTAAAAAAAATAAAAAAGTTCCAAGGGAACCAAGGAAACTTTTTTTTTTCTTAGTCATTCTGGGATTTTGCCAGAGACTATTTTCATTTTAGTTCCAGGGCTGCCTTGACTGTCACTCTGGGGTGGGGTGGAAGATTTAGCCCCAGGATGTTGGCAGGCAGAGGAGAGGGGCTCTCGGCACTTACCTTTTCCAGATACACTTTCTAAACCTGCTTAAGTCAAAAATGACACTTCCCCCTCAATTACTGTCCATTCCCTGGAAGAGCTCCTGATTCTTCAGAATCAATACCCAGACTTGGAACAAGCTGTTCACTTGTGATAACAAAGCAACACCCAGTCTTAAAATAGCAGGTCTTTGGTCCAGACTTGTGAGTGATATGAGAGCTGAGCTGTCAGAGTGAGGATCCCAGAGTGAGGCTGCAGAGACAGGGCTGGTGCTGCACAGCACACGCTGCTGCGGTGGCTGGGGATGACCACAGCTTTAGGCTAGGAATCTGCTAACCCCTCTGTGCTAATGCTTGCGTAAACATGCGGGAGGCTCTGCATGCAGGCTTAACTCGGGAGTTCAAAGCTAGGATCAGCTGCTAGTTCCCATGAAATCATTTCTGAATGGAGCATAGGCCTCCGTGAATTAATGCGTCCAGCCTGTAAGCAAGAGTCATTTACATGTGACAGAGGCCAGTTTGGGGGTGTTATCTTAAGGCAATTACATCATCTAGGCAGTAAGTGTCAACATACATCACACAGATCATCTTTTTTTTAATAAAGGTCTGTAGTTGGAAAGAAACATGTTCATGGTTGTACTTTCTCTGAGGATACCATCTCTTATGTACTTGTTTTGTGATTTTGTTTTTTTTATTAATCCAGCCTTATTTGCACTTCCCATGACAGATGAGTAGGACACATCGATTCCTGGACATGAGAGTGTCTTGAGCAAACATTTTAATCTTTAGTCATGGGATTAGTGACCAACCAGGGAAGAAATTCTGGCTTCCTATCAGGATACTACCCACAACTATGTGTCCGTGTGTGTGTGTGTGTGTGTGTGTGTGAGTGTGTGTGTGTGTGTGTGTGTGTGTGAGAGAGAGAGAGAGAGAGAGAGAGAGAGAGAGAGAGAGAGAGAGAGAGAGAGAGAAAGAGAGAGAGAGAGAGAGAGTGGTTAGGGTGGTGTTTGCGTATCCTGCCTTTCAGGTGCACACTAAAACATGATTTGAATTTGAATCACTTCTAATAAGATGTTTGATTGCGAGATCAAAGGCTTGCGGTAACTAAAGACAAGAGAGAGCAGAAGAGCCTATCAGATCCTTCTCCTTGAGTCACTGCCTGACGCACTGGCTTTACCAGAGCCCACACAACACAGATTGGACTGGATATACGCAGCTTTGATTTCTGTTTACACTGAGCTCATTTAGATCATGTTGGACCTCTCAGTTTCACAGCCTCCTCATTCTTGTCACCAGAGGTTACCTGGGAGGCCAGTGGAACTGCCCAGAGAGCTATTAGTTCCTGTGATGCTGCAGTGCGTGGCACAACACTGCATTTCTGCATGGGCTTCTAAAGGAATGAAAGTAATGGCACATGGCATTAGCACAGTAGTAATGCCAGCGTCTGTGAGGCAAACAGAGGGAACATAGTAACAGAGCTCAGGGCTTATTAGGAGAAGATCTGAGGGCACATTTTTTATGTTCCTGTCAACATTCAAACAGGTTCCACAAAACACAAAGAAGAGAATTACAACTCTCATTCAAGCATTACTACTTAAACCTTTGTAGGGTTGCAGTCCAATAACAACTATAGACACCTGTTAAATCAACATATAGGATTACATATCTCACATTTATTTCTCTTATATGACCACATTTCCTGTACTGGAAGCTCATCTCCAAAGAGAGAGAGCGAGAGAGCCTGGGAGTGCACAAACACAGGGTTCAGTCAGCAGTTGGTGTTCTGTAAACGTTGTGATATGTTGTGGGTGTACATGCCTAGACCTGAAGAATCGTAAGCACCTAAAATAATCCCATCATCCCCCAGGGCCTCTGGAGAGAAGCAAGGGCCCTTAATCTTAGCCAGCATGAATGAATCCACAATAATTACTCAAGTATGGTACAGCCAAGTGTGCAAATAAATCAGGGGATGTTTGCGCTGGCTGTGTGTGCCCTTGTGGATCTCAGAGAGCACTGATTGGCTACAGAGCTCACCTCAACTGAGTGACATGATTTGGAAACTGATTTCCTGTATTGTAGAACTAAGTGGGCAAGTTTTAGGATCTCAATTAATCTTTAAGAAGTATGTGGGTCAAAAAAAAGAAAAAAAATCTGATAAAAGGAACCATTGAAAGAGATGATTGTGGGTTTTTGTTTTTTTCAGAAGAGGGAGAGAGACAAGATCTCAGCAGGAGGCAGTCAAGTCATACACCATGTTATCTGGTCTCAACAAAACTGTAAACCATGTCTGAAGCAGACCCACCTGAACCTGAACAATAAACGACAGTGACTCCAGTGGCCCAAAATACTCAGGTCCAGAAAGGCTATCTTATGATGCAGTCACAGCCTCCTTCTTCATTTCCGACCCAACTTCCTGCATAAACGTTGGGATATTCGGTGTTTGTTTTCTCGCATCTGTGCGACATGTCCCCTCCGCCAATCAGGCCATCTCTGTTTTCATTTGGATCTCTCCGGATTCCGAAAGAAAATAAACTCTCCCAACCTTGGGAAAAGAATTCTCTCCAGCATAGCATGACAATCCCTGAATTTGGAATTGGGTGACACCATTGGAATGGTGGACGTGAGGCTGGACTCTGTGAAGGAAAGTTCATGTTTAAACCTCTGGCCTTTCTGTAAGCAGAGAACGGCCTCTGAGCACTGTTGACTCCACAACGGATCTGGAGGTGATCTAATGCTGTTCCTGTGGATAAGATTGGGAGGACTGGAATGTGGATGGCAAGATTAATCCATACAGTATTAGGGATCAATTTAAGGATAGCTCCCTAATTAGTATAGAAGTATTGATATTCCATTTCTTCCAGTTCCTTAAACATGTTAGACATAGCCTACAAAGTGATTTATTGATTTATTTTACTTGATCTATCTATCTATCTATCTATCTATCTATCTATCTATCTATCTATCTATCTATCTATCGATCTATCTGTCTATCTATTAATGTTTTTCATATAAATGCACAAAGTGGAAGATGAAGAGCGGGAGGAAGAAAGAATTGATGAATCTAATAATCCTAGGGGAAGAATAAATGCTGCAGTCTGTGTTGTTGTGAATGTGTGTTTGAAGGTGTCCCCCCTGTGGTGAGGAGAGGAAGTACACATGCTTCCCTCTGGGCCACTCCAGTCTCCTGCTGTAATCCAAACAGGCACAAGTCACAGTAACCTCTCACTTTCACAGGGACACAAGCACACAACACCAAGAACCACAGGTGAGGAGCCTGGTAAATAATGGACTGTAAAGCAAAAGAGTTCACAGTATGTCTGAGGTTTTGTTGTATGCCACAAAGAGGAATTAAGACAAGAAGTGCTAATATATTTAGCCTGTCCTTGCCCCCTAAAGAAACTGCAAAATGAAGGTATAAACATCGATAGATTCCACCATCCCCATAGATAACATCCATAGATAGTGGGGAAATTGCCCATGTCTATTCAGAGATAATGGCATTACCCCCCTGCATTACTGTAATCAAAGGCAGTTAGAACAAACAACTCAAGTAGACAGGCTAACAGATATGACAAAAACAGGAATTTTTACAAATTTCAAGAAATTAAAGGAAAGTACTGGAGTGAATTTCAAGCATAACCCTGTTGAAAGAGCTTGCTAAATGCGCTAGTTAGCAAGTGGAACAAAATAATTTGGTACAGCACAGACCAAACGAGAACGCAAAAGCGAACAGGCCCTTTACACTGAATCAATGGGACTTGGCTGTTGGAAACCGAAAGTAAGATCTGAGGTTACATTGACTCAATGTTAAGTGTTTCACATTCACGTTAGGTCTATGCTGTTCGAAATTCTTTCATTTCATGCAAAATATATTGCTGGTAGAAGGCTCGTGCAGCAGGGCTATGCTTGAATTCACTCCGGTATATTCCTTTAAATGAAATATTGGATGAGACATGTGAGGTAAATATTGTAAATGCTTGCAGTCAAATGATGAGAGATGAGAAGTTTGAGCTGAGCTGATATTCCCACAGGTTTCTTCTTACAGGTGAGCAACTAACACAAGTGTGTGTGTGTGTGTGTGTGTGTGTGTGTGTGTGTGTGTGTGTGTGTGTGTGTGTGTGTGTGTGTGTGTCACATGACATGACAAGACAATAGAATAGTTAATGAAGCAATGACAATAGTGCTTATGGTTTGTGGAGCCCAGTAGGGCCAGTGCTGCTAGAGCTTGGCAGCCGATGGACTCAGCTGGGCTGCCTCTTGGCTCCAGCACCCTGGCAGTAGGCCACAGTATCACAGGTCAAAGAAGTCGTCTTTCACTCTGGACTTACGGGAGCCAGTTACAGTTACACTGCAGTAAATAAATTAAAGATGCCCTCCAAAGAGAAAAAAAAGCAGCAGCCGAGGCGGGTGGCGGAGGAAACCGAAGAGGAGGATGACGAGGCCAGGGAGTGGGAACCGAAGACGAAGAGGAAAAGCGAGGTCAGTGGCACAGATTGCACTGGCAAGACCAGGAAGAGCCGTCAGAGAAACTCAGAAGAGTCGGAGTCACTGAGTGATGCGTCTGATGAGCGAGGGGCAAGGAGGAAGAGGGAAGGCAGTGGGAAGCTAAAGCCAAAGCCCAGGAGGAAGAAGAAGAAGAAGAAGAGAGCCCAGGAGGAAGAGGAGGATGAGGTGAGCAGTGATGGATCAGACAGGAGTCAGCGGAGCAGCAGTGACAGCGAGCATGCAAAGCCCAAAGACAAGAAGAAGAGAGCAGAGAAACTTCCGGATGTTGTGTTAGTGAGCAAAGGAAACAAGGAGAGTAAGAGGAGATCGTCTTCTGGAAGGGACGACAGCATGGGTTCCAAAGACAAGAAATCCAAAGATGGGAAGAAAAAGAAAGACAAAGAAGAGGAGGACACAGCTGAGCAGGGTGACGGGGATGAAGACTCCAAGAAGAAGAAAAAAGACAAGAAGGGCAAGAAAGGAGCTGACAGTGATGAAGATAACAAGAAAGGCAAAGGCAAGAAGAAATCCAAGCAGCAGGACTATGTGGAGATCTATGAGACTGAACTCAAAAACTACAAGGGAGAGATAACGGAAAACTATGAGGATGAGTATCACAAGAAAAAAGGTAAGCTTGTGTGCCTTCAGCCATATTATCTGAGAAAACTGAGAAAGATTTCATGGATTTGTTTGGACATGATCCCCACGCTAACCATGATCCCATTTCACCCACTGCCTCACCTGTTTCAATTAATCAGTTGATCATGCAGATAAGCCACCATAGCCCAACTAGAGCCAGATCTGGGAATGGCTCCTTTGGAACAGTCCAGGGAAAACCAACAGTTACGTTTGAAAGGAAGAAAAATAGGAAGAGACTGTAAAATGTCATATTTTTCTCAAATGTTATCATTAGTTTGATGTACATTTTGTCAGGCGGTGGTATTTGTGTGATGTAGAAGCATATCCTTAATTAGGAGTCTGCTGCTGTAAAATGAATGATGTGTAGCCTACAGGGGAGTCCACTGGCGTGTGGCAGGTGACACTATAGCCGACTCTGTGCTCTTGATGAATGGTCGGGGTCTGGAGTCGACCACTGGAGTGGATCTGCTGCCATATGTCTCAGTGTCAAACAGCAGCCTGTGTTACACACACATGAATTATACATCAGCGCTTACTAAGGCAGCCTTGCTCATGACACTTCTGTGGGGTCCTAAGGACTGCCATCAGTCTTGGCCTTTGGTATTCTTTGCCCTCAATGGTGCCTTCCTGGCAGCGCCGCCTCAAAGGCACTAAAGCCCCCAATTAACAGTTAGGGTAAGGATTGAGGGGGTTAGGGTTAGGGATCAGGTTTAGGTAGTGCCTTTTAGGCTATGCTGCCTGGAAAGTGCTGTTGGGGGTATATATATTAAAAAAAAAAAAAAAAAAAGATTGAGGTTAGTCTCTCATGTCCTGCTCTTTGTGTGTGGCCTTGCACCCCTGCCAGTGTATGAGGTGGTGACCATCACGGGAGATGTCAGCGGAGCGGGCACAGATGCCAACGTGTTTGTCACTCTGTTCGGAGACTATGGCATCACCCCTAAGCTGCATCTTTCAAGCAAGTGAGTTCTTGCATGAAATTGGTACCAACACACTCCTTACTTTTTGTCATATCATGTAACAAACAAAAACAAATTCCCTGAGATCATCAGCCTTTTATTCTTTTTTATCTTAAAAAATATATGACTGTCATGTAGTGAGCTAGGATCAGTAGACTCAGTAGAACAGCTGAACAGTAGTTGAAGTTGTTGAAGGCATTCAGAGTGTTAAACCTTGTTATTTCTTTCCAACTCCACAGCACAGAAAAGAGGTATTTGAAGCATTTTCACTTTAAATTGTCAATGAAAGGGAAACTAGTCACGGATTACTTCCTGATTGTGTTGTGATGTCTGACTGAGCCTTTTAATTACTGGACATGATATTCTAGAACCTTCTACCATGGGCCTTGTGAGCCTTTGTGCACGGATCCATAACCGTATAGCCAATCCATTAAAAATGCAGAAATCTCCTCAGCCATGACATGAAAGTGTTCGAGCAGACAATGTCACACACTTGTACACATCCCTCATATCCATGACAAAGAGGGGGGAAGGCCCTCTGTCAAATTGCATCTCATAATTCAAGACAAGTGATGTCGTAATGCCACTGATCTCAAAATGATTTCTTTTAAGATTGTTATTATGGCTACTGCACAAACTTACACGTGAAGAATTATTCTGCCCTAATCATCCGGGATTAGTTAATTCATCACAGACCTTATGGTCCTCACGTCAGGCGTACAGGCCCACCATGGTAAAAGGCTAGAAGATTAATGTGCAGTGCTCACAGGGGGGATCAAAAGGTTCTCTCAATAATGCATAGCACAGTGTTGTGTCTTTTTGCATCCATCCTTTGAGATAAAAAACTGCAACACAGTACTATGTATTTCTATTTCACTCCTAGTGAAGTTGACATTAGTGGAGTATGTGTGCTTTAGTTATGCATGGCATTGCATACGGGGGATCACTGCAATGGCATGTATACAAGGCTCCTGATGAAGAACATTATGGTGGTCTATTATTTTGCTTCTTGTTTTTATGCGTGTGACTGACAATACAGTACAGTATGTGTTTTAAATAGCTACGCCATGAGGTGCAGAATGACGTCACTATTGAAAACACACTACTGTAAATGTGACTGATTTGAAGATTTGAAATTAGTTTTTGTTTTGCTGAGTTTCTGCTTTTATTATGCACTGTCCATAGTTCAGTGAGGATGGTGTTTGGAGACATGGGCCGGTATTCTCCTAGGTGTTTAAGTAAAAACAAATGCTTAGTGCAAGCTGAAACACATGGAGCCAAGCACTTTTTTGGACTTAAGTTCCTGGGAGAATTACCAGCCATGCTGTGTAGTTTAGAGTATTTACAATACATATAAAATCAGGAGCAGGGGTACCTAAGGCTAATGTAGCAGTTGGTCATGTGATTCTTGTGTTAGAATGGACTAATGGACCACACAAGGGTAAGTCTCATCCCCAGAGGGATTTCTGATTATGACCAGGATCCTTTCATTTACTAGTTCTTGCTTGTTGGATAATGTGTGGTTCTGTAGTAGTTTTGTTCCATAGAATCATCTTCAGCTGCTACTGTGTGGATGTGCCAGCTAAAGTAGGATTGGTGTTAGATAGTCAATAACTGGCACTGGTTGAAATGTAAGAAGAGAATTGATGCCATGTGTCTGTTTCTCATTTATTACAGGAGCAGAACGGCTTTCGAGAAAAGCAAGACTGATGTTTTTCGCCTCAAAACCCACAATGTTGGACCTCTGAAAAAGCTAAGGTATTTCTTGCCATAAAGCAAAGCAAAATCTGTTAAATTATACAGACATGTTTTTATCTGCTGTTAATCCATTCTGATAATTGAAATGACTGTCTAATATGACATGGTTTTGATACAGATTTGCTAACATGGTGAGTTCCACATGTGATATAGCCCCTATACCTGCCTCCTCACAGAGCCAGCTGTCCAGCCTGAGCAGGGCTGTCCTGTGCTGAGCTCACTGTCCCTCTCTGTGTGAGAATGTGAGATGTGTGTGTGTGGAGACACATGTACAGAGGGGTGACATTTGCTCCTTGTCTGTGCTCCAGAATCGAACATGATAACACAGGCTTGAATGCCAGTTGGTTCCTGGACCGCGTGACTGTGACGGACATGAACAGGCCTCACCTGCGCTTCTACTTCGCCTGCAACAACTGGCTGAGCAAAGATGAGGGAGACCACCTGTTTGTGAGAGACCTACTGGGCAGCTCCGACCCCATGGACATGCCAAAATGTGTGTGCGTCCCCTTTCCATGTGCACAGAGAACACACAAGTGTGGTTGTTGTTTTTGCTCATTCCAAAACATCATGTTGCTAGCTAATTTCCTGTTGTAATACAACAGGCAAGGGATTCCGTATGAAAATAGAAAGAAGAATCAAAAGTTGAGAATCTAAATATCTTGTAAATACTGTAGAACGTTTTCCACAGATGTTTACAGTGATTTGCCTCAACAAGACTAGGGACTATGGCTGATAATGAAGTGGTGGTGGATTATGACACACTGTTGTTTCCATGCCTCTAAAGGTTGACATAGGCCTACTGTATTTACTGTTATATGTTTGTTTCATTTCAGACAACAAATATGTGGTCAGTGTGTTTACAGCTGATGTGAAGGGAAGTGGAACAGATGCAGATGTCTTCATCAATGTTTTTGGAGAGTTTGGAGACTCAGGTAAATTAAAAGTTAAAGTGAGGAAGTGGTCAGTGGGCCATTTTTAAAAATGGCACAATTCTATAAACATTGTCATGAAAGAAAGGCTAACATAAAGCTGCATGCATATAGACCCAACATGCAGGCTATCATTGGCAGAACTATTTCAACGAGACCTAGACCACCTATATGGACTTGAGAGTGACAGATGTAATTGAAGTTATTTTTCCTCACCAATTTCCTACAGGGGAGAGGCGACTGGACAATGACAAAAATAACTTTGAGAGAGGTACGGAGGACAAGTTTACCATTGAGGCACCAAACTTGGGCAAAGTGCGTAAAATCACAATTGGCCACAACAACAAAGGATCATCAGCAGGCTGGTTTGTGGACAAGGTAGGCAAGCTTGGCCTTAAGTTACACTTAGTAGGCTAGATTAATATTGCAGTAGGATTTCCAGCAATAGCCTTTCAAAAGGACCAGGGGGAATTTGTTAGAATCAAACAACAACAACAACAAACAAACATAGTACAGTAGTCTACTGACAATAACTGTATCAATTGCGTATAGACATCCTCTATGAAAAGGATACATCTAAAAACTTAATGACCCCCCCAAAATTTAAGGAAGTTGTGGCTTGAATCTAAAAGAAATAATTTTATATTATTTACAGACAACAAATCTCATGCTTTGCTTTTCTCTCATATTTTCTCCTAGTGTATTAATTAATGTTTGTTTATGCACTTAATAGTGTGTTTTTTTATGCTGCCCAGCCTCCCTCTTACTCTATGGTACTTAAGCTGGGCTGGGCAGGGCACATTGTCTCTGCAAATGAGATCATTTTCTCTCGCTGATTAGTCACCCTATCTGCAGCTGAAAGGAAACACCAGCTTATTTTACAGGATTATCTTACCCGGCCGCCGAGAGCCACTCTAGCTGAGGAATCTCCTGTTAGCTAGCACGCAGCGACAGCATGCCTTCTGTCTAACGCCGCTCACCTGCATCCTGATGCTAGTGCAGTTGAACTCATGCTCTGGTTCTGTTACTGTAGGCTTCTCACTACAGTAATTGCCTTACACTGACAACTCAGGAGGAGAGACAAATGTAGTCTGTGGCCCTTTGCCAGTACAGTGTGCATTTGAACAACCTGATTTCACTCTACAGTACACCCAAGAAAGAATCTTCCTTGACAGTGGATTTCACATTTTCATCATTTTCCTTTTTTTTTAGCATGCATGTGTAAGACCCACTATTGTCAATGAATCAAGAAAAAAAGACACTTTTTTTCAAACCCATCTTTGGCATTCTTTCTCCAACAGGTGATTCTGGATGATATGGGTAACAAAATCATCTATGAGTTTCCGATAGGGCGCTGGTTCGCCATTGATGAGGATGATGGGAAAATCCAGAGGGACGTGCTGATAGGGGCTAGTCAGCCTACTGGTGAGATCCTCTCCTATCCTACTGCACTGAGGGTGGAAAGAAACTGTAAGAGTATTTAAAAGTTTGGGAGGAATATGGGGAAATATGTCACTTTTCAGTCTTACAGTAAATCTGTCAGGTAATTTATTCACTATGTATTAGTGCCACAGCATTTGATCTCAACCCACCACCTCCCATAATTGGCTTTAGGAAACAAAAGGGCTATTTGCTGTGATCAAACCTGACTTTTACCTGTGCTGCAGGTGACCTGAAGATTTCGAAAATGCACTGCAGGCTCCTTTTCACAGACATGGCCAAGCATTACATTATTTTGAAGCATTTTTTTTTATTCAACAGAAGTCATTAAATTATAGTACAGCGCCAATGACAATACAACCGTCTTGCGGTGTAGTTATTTGAAATATGGAAAACTTGGACAGATCCGTGACTCAAGGGCTCAAACCCAGCTACCAGGGATCATGCCATAGAAATACAGTCAGTAATTGTTTTAAATAATAGACCACGAATTGTCATGTTTTTTAGGCTAAGCATCATAGCTCCATAAATTACAGTATTGTCCCTAAACACTATATGGTAGTCAGGCCATACAGATGTTAGTCCCAAGTTCTGGCTTCAAAAGTATTCAGTCGATACTTCTGTATAAATGTGAAAGTTCAAATAGTATGACATAGGGTTTGAACAGGGTTTGAACCACATTAATTGTACTGATAGCAGGTGCATAGGTTGTAGATTAAGCTTCATTTTGTAGATACATTTTTAATAGTGCACTCAAGGTTTGTTAAGTAACTGATAGTGTGTTGTTAATCTATAATGAACTCACAAATATGTTGCAGTGCTAATTATGGTGAAGCTGAGCCCTGGTAGTTGTTATGTAAGAGGAAGTGTATTTGGAAAAACAGGCAGAGAGTAAGGAGAACAGCGGAATGCTCCAGTTAAAGAGTTACAAGAGCCAGCTGGTTGCGTTTGGGACTTCATTTAACTTAACTGCGATGTTTTGATAACCTTTTGTCCCTGAAACTGTGTCACAGGGATAGTTGTTGTAGAGAACACAATTGAGATAATGGGTAACTGTATCTTTGTAGGGATCATGTACAACGTCCAGGTAGTGACGGGCAACATCAGGGGTGCTGGGACCAACTCCAAGATCCACATGGTCATGCATGGCTCCAAGGGCTTGAAGAACAGCGGCAGGGTCTTCCTGGAGGGGGGCAAATTTGAGCGTGCCTTAACCGACATCTTTAATGTGGAGATCGCTGCTCTCCTAAGCCCCCTCAGTCGGGTCACCATTGGTCATGATAATGGTGGTGTCAGCTCTGGATGGTACTGTGAGAAGGTGAGATGGAATAATATGACGTAATAACATCATCGAGGTAAAAGGTTTAAAACCAAAATTGTGAACTGTAAGAGACCCAGTCATTTGTAAAAGAGGACTGAACCATGTTTCCATTTCAACATAAAATCAGCCCACCACTCAACAGTTCTGTTCACTTTTTTATACTACACTGAATTAAAATAGAACAAACTGTACACAAGGTTTTCAGTAGCTTCATGGAGTGGGACACATTATGGTCTCAGTCAGAGCACTGTTGGGTTTCTTTGACTTCAGATGACCATCAGAACCTCCTGGTCAGAACGGAGATCTCTTGACAACAATAATATTGAGGCATGGGACATGACTTTTATTGAGATTACCAACTGTGGACACTGACCCATATTGTATGTCCTGGTCCTTTGCAGGTGGTGGTTTTCTGCCCTTTCACAGGCATTGAGCAAACCTTCCCCTGCTGCAAATGGCTGGATGAGGATGAGGGGGATGGATTAATTGAGAGAGAGCTCTATGAGATGGTTTCACTGCGCCAGAAGAGACAGAAAAGTAGGTCACGTCATGCTTGACAGACCTATTGTCTTAGACTTTACTCATGTTACACTGAAGTGAATTCTACACCAAATACTGCTCAGAGTTCCATTAAATGGCAAATGACCATGTCAGACTAGAAGTGTGACACAGTGGGACGGCTTCCAGTCACTGGTCTTTGTCAGTAGGGACACAAGTGCAGAATAAATTGAACTGCATACATCTTTAATTAAATGATAAAGTTGTAAATGTTTCTCCATTTCATCCCCATCCAGAGCACCCTTGGTCACTGTGGATTTGGACGTCTGATCTGTCTGGGGCGGGCACAGACGCCACTGTGTACTTCCAGATCTATGGAGTCAAGGGCAAATCAGACGCAATGAAGCTGGATAACAAGACTGACAACTTTGAGCAGGGCCAGCTGGATAAATTTATTGTAAGACCTGCAGACTGTCTGATATCTTTTTGCCCCTCAAACTTCCTTAATGTTAAATATGCAAGTCTTTCTCACAGTTGACATCTCTGTGTGTTTTAAAATGTTCATTGGAAACAGTAGACGTTTTTTGATCCTTGTGAATAGTTGGATCTTGCAGAATATTAATTTCTACAGGTGGAGCTCCCAGATCTTGGGAAACTGACGAAAGTGCGTGTTTGGCATGAGAAGAGGAATCCATTTGCAGGATGGCATTTAAAGAAGGTGCTGTATACCTGCATAAATCATGGCCATTACAGTCTTTGACGTGTGCACATTTCCATATAGTCAAGTGCATTTCCAGTGAATCTGATCCAGGCAGAGCAGTAGTAGGCAACACAGAGGCCGTTAGAGTCTGAAACATCCTCTCTCTCTCTCTCTCTCTCTCTCTCTCTCTCTCTCTCTCTCTCTCTCTCTCTCTCTCTCTCTCTCTCTCCCAGGTGTCCCTGATGAAAACTTTGACTAAGGAGATGTATAAATTCCCATGTGAGCGTTGGTTGGATACTAATGAAGATGATAACGAGGTTGTGCGAGAGCTTCCAGCCACAGGAGATGAAATATCTGAGCCACTGCAATGTGAGAATTTATAGATTGTAGCGCAGCATAAATCATTGTGTGTGAATTGCTATACAAATCCTAAATCTCTTATGCTAGATGGCTGTTTGTTTCAGTGATTAAATACAGAGTCACTGTGTGCACTGGGGACGTCGGTGGCAGTGGCACTGATGCCTCGGTCTTCCTCTGCCTCTTTGGAGATCTGGGCGACACTGGGGACCGAACTCTTGTCAACTGCAAGAACAACGTCAACAAGTTTGAGAAAGCAAACGTGAGTGACAGTGAGACATACTAAAAAGAGTCTTTCTTTGACTTTGTCCTGACAATAACATCAATACATTCATCTCCACTGGTGCTTTTGTGTCTGCTACTTAAAGCATCTCTGCTACTCAGTTTGCTTACTAGTGAATCAGACCTGAAGGACTCTTCTCCTCTGCAGGGATTTGTGGAGTACTCCAAGTTTATGCAATCGGGTTCCCGAATTTATTGATTAAATCAAAAGGCTTTTAACCTGGCAAGCCATCCTATAACATTAAAATATATAGTCTGGCATCGATAGACAGAACTCAGTAGTGGGCGGAACTAAGCAGTTATTATTGACCAAATTTATTCGCCGTTTCTAGGGTATGTCTACATTTCTAGGCTAGAAGTCTTTATCAACTACATTTACCAATGATTTAATTAATCCAAAAAGTCTTTTTACAGGCAGATGAGTTCATCGTGGAGGCCGTGTCCATTGGCAAAGTCAGGAGAGTGCGGGTTGGCCATGATGGCCGCGGGGGTGGCTGCGGCTGGTTCCTCGATAAGGTCTTAGTGAGGGAGGAAGGCAAAACAGAGAGTGAAGCCGTGATATTCCCCTGTAACAGGTGAGACAAACTATCTAGGTGAACAATTAGCAAAAAACTTTTTTTTAGATTTTAGAAAAAAAAAATATAGATCTGCAGACTGATTCTATAAAGCGAGAGTTAACAATAACATCCTACAACATCCAAACAAGGATACATGTGGTGTTATTATATGGATGTGATGATTTCAGATGGTTTGATCGAAATGAAGATGATGGACAGATTGTCCGTGAGTTAGTTCCATTTTCTGATGGTCAGCAGCTGTACAGTAAGTACAATGAATATACGTATCAGCAAACATTTGTACAAAAGTAATATAAAAAATGTTATGTGTAAACAGCACTTGTTGAAGAATCCTATAACTTTTAAAAGATGTTAGAAATTTTGGTAACATAAGAAAAAAATCACCTCATCTTGTGTCCACAGCAGTAGCCCACTGTCAGCATTAAGCAACTAAATGTCAACAAAGTCACTTGTTTTTGATATCTACTGTATCTACTGTATGCCTCTGCCTGTAGACGTGGGCTATCACATAGCAGTGAAGACGGGCAACATCAGTGGGGCCAGCTCTGACTCCAAAGTCTTTGTGAAGCTGTATGGAGAAAAAGGGGACACAAGTAAGATGATGTTGTTGGTCTCTGACAACAATTTAAGCAACTACTTTGAGACAGGCCGAGTTGACGTCTTCACAGTAGACACTGTCGACATTGGACAAGTAAGTTCATCCATTCATTTGGCTATAATACTTGACTCACTCACAGCAGCTTTTAAGAACGTTTAACATCCCATGTTTCTGACCGGACATCTAACATCTAGCCCTAATCCTTGTGTGTCAGATTAACCGTCTGATGATTGGCCACACCAATGAGGGCATGCGGGCAGGCTGGTTCTTGGACAGCGTTCTGATCATGGTGCCGGTCCACGGGAAACAGTACATGTTCCCCAGCCACCGCTGGCTCAGCGAGGACGAAGCAGATGGGAAGACAGAGGTGGAGATCTACCCCAGCGAGATTCTGGAACTAGAACAATGTAGGCGTTTTTAAAATTGAAATATTATTATTTTTTATAGTTGTATATTTGTTGATTTTAAATCTGAGGATAGAAGTTTAGAGCCTTAGGATTTGATAAGACCGTATGAGGCATTTATAAGGGATTTTTGAGAGATAACAGTTGAGATAGCAGTTAATAAAACAGTATTTCCATTTTGGTATTCAATGTCATACTTTCTACTGTATTTGAAAGATTATTGTTGTTATGATTGTCTTTTTTGTTCCAGTGATAAACTATGAGGTCACAGTTGTCACTGGTGATGTCTTTGCTGCGGGCACCAATGCCAATGTCTTTCTCCAGATGTATGGAGACCAGGGCAAAACAGAACTGCTTACATTAAAGAGCAGGTCCAATAATTACGAGAGAGGAACAACTGAGATCTTCAAGGTAATGCTTCAAATCTTATTCAAGCTCCTTTCATTTGGTTGGTAGATGTACTGTAGAAGCATTTACAAATTGGGATGTATTACGTTGTCAGACAGACGCAGGTACATAAACAAGCCAAATGCTCAGTAGTCGAAGGGTTTAGTAACTATCCCTGCCATCTGGAGCCCTATCATTTTAGTGTATGCGGTTTGATTTGTAAGTGTGAGTGTACGAAGCTATGGTGTATTGTGTGTATACAGTGGGGTAGAAGCTGCTCATTTTCCAATTACGTAATTTAAACGAAATAATAGGCCCTATGCACTCTACATCCAAGAAGTATGAATGGTGAAATTGAATCTGAATTCAAGTCAAGTCTAATGTCATGTCATGTGTTCCCTGTTCCCAATCTGTGTTCCTCTCAGATAGAGGCAGCTGATGTGGGGAAGATCTTTAAGATCCGCATCGGTCATGACGGATCGGGAATGGGCAGCGGCTGGTACCTGGAGAAGGTGGACGTCAAGCGGCTGGTGATGGGCATGGCACCAAAGGAGAAAAAAGAGGACAAGAAGAAAAAGAAGAAAAAGAAGAAGGGAGAGGAGGATGAGGAGGACGATGAGGGGATGGAGATGCAGGAAATTGTCCTAACGTACTCCTTCACCTGCGACCGCTGGCTGGCCAGAGACGAGGAGGACGGAGAGATCGTTGTGGAGCTGCTCCCAGATGGGACTGAGGACCTGGAAGGTATTTTCCCCAAAAATATTCAATAAGAACCATAGAACCCATGAAACAAACGACTAATTTACAGAGTTTACAGCCTTTGACCATTAGATCACCACTCACTCATTCACCAAGGGAAAACTGAAACAGAGGACTAATTTTCAGCTTTTAAACCTAAGGGAAAACCGAAATTTTATATTGTGACTTATTTTTTATCCCATTTCATTTCATCTCATTTCATCAAATTTTATAACGTTGTTTAGTCTAGATTGTTGTATTGGTAGATGTCATACAAGTTGATGCCACATACCATTAAGAAAATTATGAAGAGACCCTAACCATATGACAGTTTATTATATCATGAAACTCACTGATTTTATGATTGACTGATTAGACACATTATGTATGGTGCCTGCCCATAGAGGAAACAGTGGTCAAGTGAGTGCAAATGTCCTGCTTTGTTTAAGAGAACACGTATGAAGTGAGCGTGTTCACTGGCAGCATGTGGGGTGCTGGAACAGATGCCAACGTTTACGTCAATATTTACGGAGAGAACGGAGACACAGGGGAGCGCTTTCTCAGGAAGTCCAACTACCTGAACAAGTTTGAGAGTGGACAGGTAGGGGTTTCAAATTACACACGGACTTGCCATGAAAAAAAATCCTGTGTAGCCCTTGGCCCTTTGAGAATGTGATAGTCAGTGCATGTAGCGGTATAGTTTTATCCAAGGCATTCATCCACACATACTATTTAATTATACTCATGCTAAACTATTCATTTGAGCTCCCAGTTATATGACCACAAACCTTTTAAGATCACCAGAATGTGGCGGCATATCTAAATGATTTTACATATTTGTGTGTGTGTGTGTGTGTGTGTGTGTGTGTGTGTGTGTGTGTGTGTGTGTGTGTGTGTGTGTACATCCACAGGAGGATGTGTTCTCTGTCACAGCTGTGGACCTGGGTCCCCTGAAGAAGCTGAGAATTCGTCATGATGACACAGGTCCAAACTCTGCCTTGTACTTGGACAGGGTGGAGATTGTGGACACCAAAGATGAGACCACGTGTGTATTAACCTCCTCTCACATTTACAGAGAATTGTATGCAGTTTATACTCCCTGTTTTTGTGTTCTGGACAGCATCCTTTGTAGTGTACTAGTGTATGCTCCCTGATCTTGAGTTCTGAAACGCTAAATAGTTCTTAGCCTATACCTTAAGAACTTCTTATGGTTTTGGGAAATTGGCTCCTGTTCAGTTGCTATTTATGGTAAATGCACTGCATTCATACCGTATATCACTTTTGTACTCCTACAAGCACTCACAGCGTTTTACAATGTATGCCTCACAATCACATATTGGTGGCCGAGGAAAACATGCAAAGTGCCAGGCTACTCACCGGAAGCATTGTAGGGTTCAGCATCTTGCTCAAGGACACTTTATGGGATCAGGTGGAGAGAGGCTCGAACCTCCCATTGTCGAATGGCACCCCTACCATGTGCCCCACTAACCTGACTCCGCCAGATGGACTTGCTCCCGCAATTCCATCTGGGAACCATCCGCTGAAGAAGTTTTGGTTCGTTAGTTTAGTTTTCGTTAGTTTAGTTTTAGCTGATTGGATAAGTCATCTGTCTATCACCACTGTCTATCATCACCTATGTTGGTGATAGACGGAGCCAAATCAACCAATCAGACCAACGAAGCATATGACGTACAAACATACGTACATGTTCTTTAGACCCGCCTCTCGTTGCGCCACACATCAACCCGCCTCAAAGCCAATGCTGATTGGTTTGTTTGTTTGGCAACCAGCTCCAAATTGTCATCAATGGAGAGTAGCCAGACTGAGCTGCGAGTGAAGACCTGAAGCTTGTGAGATCAGTTTGGTCTCACGAGGCTAGTGCCCCACCACCACCTTAGACATAACATATAACATTTTTTTTAATATAGTGTATTCAGAAATTACTCAGATCCTTTGCATTTATAACAATGTTAAATGATAAAAGACATTGCAGTGACCATTGGTTGGTGTGTTGTTGCATGTTCCTGACCCCACACTGCAGGTACTACTTCCCCTGCAACCGCTGGCTGGCTATTGATGAAGATGATGGGCAGATAGCCAGAGAGCTGGTGCCAGTGGACGAGGCCTTCATGAAGAAGAACGAGGATGATGATGAGGGGGTGAAGCTAAGCTTGGACTGGAGCAGAAGGGTGAGGAGCAGGAGTAGAGCAGGCTCTAGAACTCTGGGTCTAGAACTCAGTCTCTAGAACTCAAAGTCTAGAGATTTTATTTGGTTTCATTTGAGATTCATTATTTTCCGGTCACTTTTTTTAAATTTTATTCCTAGCTATGTCAACTACATATACAATGCGGGTCAAGACTGGAGAGAAGAAGTATGCAGGAACTGATGCCAATGTTTTTGCCATATTGTATGGGGAGAAAGATGACACTGGTAAGCTCAAATTACAATTTTTGATGAATACTGAATGATTACCATTACATCTTTGATCTTAATTCCTTGTAGCTTTGTGTTAGTCACTGGGGATCTATATGGGTGTGTCAGAATGTGGAATTGTTCTATTATTTATTCTTTGTGTTTGTAGGTCTAATCAAGTTGCGGGCCTGTAAACACTACAAGAACAAGTTTGAGCAAGGCATGATTAATGAGTTCACGGTGGAGGCAGTTGACCTTGGAGAGCTAAAAAAGTTGCGGATTGGCCACGACGATTCAGGTGTGTGTGGATGATACTTCTCAGACAGTGGTCAGACTCTTTGAAATAAGCTACTCTACTGTATGTGGATTAGCTATTATGGCTAAGTTACTATTATTAAAGATTAGTTATTATGGCTAAGTGTGAATTGTATCTTTGTGGTTTGTGTGTGTGTGTCTCACCCTTGGACCTGACTCATTCAGGGGGCTCATCTGGCTGGTTTCTGGACTGGGTGGAGATCAACGCTCCCTCTCAGGGACAGAGACTACGTTTCCCATGTGGCCGCTGGCTAGACCAAGGGGAAGATGATGGAGCCATCATGAGAGACCTGTACCCCGCTGATCTGCAGACAGAGTATTACGTGCCCTGTAAGAAATGTTCAAAATTATTCTTTTTAATAATGTTTTTGTAATGCTTATGTTTATGATATTGATTATTATATCAACAACATATTATATACACATTCACATTATATAACATGTGAAAGTGTACTGATCATTATACTGTGTTTGAAATATGTACATTGTACATTTATGTCTATTCTGTGTCCTGTATGGCCACTGGTTTTTCAGACTTTTTTTTTTTTTAATCCTAGTTGTCCCATATGAGATTAGAACTTTCACGAGTGATGTGTTTGGAGCGGGCACGGACGCTGATGTCTTCATTGTCCTCTATGGCACCAAAGGTGTGTGTACACAGCAGAAACACCTCTGTGTCAATGAGAGAGAGAGACGCATGTTCTTTGAAAGGGGAGCTGAAGATATGTTCATTGTGGAGGTGAGTTATAGTCATAGTCATAGTCAAAAAAAAAAAAAAAATCAGGTTAGATTTTATATTCAGCCTCAGATCCAATTTGGAGACAGTTTCTCTGATATCACTATTTACAGGAATATACTGTATTTGAGTAAAATGATTTTTTGTTATATTCTATAAAATACTAACATCAATTTCTCCCAAAATCCAAATTGAAATATTGTCATGTAGAGCATTCATTCATTTGCAGAAAATAGGAAATGGATGGTTAAAATAACAAAAAAGATACTGTACTTTCAGGTCAAAATGAATAATTTTGATAAAACTGTATACGTATAGTAATCAGAGAAACTGCAGAAGATTTTGCACTGGTCTAAATGCAGCTCATGTGACAATGTGTTTTTTTTTTTACAATATAATGTGGACTCCATCCACTCAGTTAGAAGACGTTGGTGATGTAATTGAGAAGATCCGCATTGGACACGACAACAGAGGAACAAACCCTGGCTGGCACCTGGACAGAGTAGAGATCAGACGACTTCTCCGAAAGGGAAAGGTTTGTTTTCGCTGTAAACTATACCATGTCACAGTGTTAGGACATTACTTAGGTCATCATAGTGTGCAGGTAATCCTAATATGCCATCAATGAGCATTGTGTGGGGTCAGCTCATTTTGGAGAAGGCCCATATAAACATGTCTATTATGAACTGACTTCATGTGTGTTCCCATGTGGCGTCCTGCCAGGGCTCAGAGACTACCATCTTCCCGTGTGAGGGCTGGTTGGCGCGGTCCGAGGATGATGGTGAGACGGTGCGAGAGCTTGTGCCCTCTGACATCATTACTGAGAAGTTGCTGAGAGACGGAACTCTAAAGGTCAATGAGACGGAGGTGGAAGATGCGCTGGAGAGTACGTGTGACCAACACCTCAGTCTCACTTTATCAACACATAACATGCCTTACCATAGCCTTACCATACACATGCAGAGGAAACTACTCAACTCACAAATTCATTTTACCTCCAAAAACTTTACTGGCAAAGTACAGGGAATACAGTTTTGGAAAGCTGGGCCTATTTTAAAAGCAGTTTTGTATGAATAGAGTTGTGACACACACAGAGCCGAGTGTGTGTGTGAATGCTGTTAAGCCTGGTGACAGACAGGAAGGATAAACAGTATGTGTTACAGTTGCATATTACATGTGTGTAAAGCCATCCTCACTGGTCCTCTGCATTGCTCTCCTGTAGCCCACACATATAATGTGTCAGTCAGGACTGGTGATATATATGGAGCTGGAACAGATGCCAACGTCTTCCTCACCATCTATGGGGACCTGGGGGACACTGGAGAGCGCCGACTCAGGAAGTCTGAGACCAACAGTAATAAGTTTGAGAGAGGAGCGGTATGTTGTGGAGCTTGGGGCATGGAATTTGACATGTCATTTGAGAGAGAGAATGAAGTTGTGATGTGTTGTGTTACATACCCATGTATTAATGCAGATCATATTTTATTGTTTTATATAAGCCTGGTTCCTTCAGTAGAAGGAAGCACTGTGTGTAATAATCAATGATAGAAACAGCATTATACAAATAATAAGAAATTGAAATATATTCTTAGTTGTAAAACAAAAAAGTAAGGAATCTCCCTCACCAGACCAAACCCAAACAAGTACAGTGGTCCAACAGTTGAGAGCATTATGAGGTGACTAAAACCAAACACTGCCTCCACTGCAGGTGGACAAGTTCTCAATGGAGGCAGTGGACCTTGGTCAGGTGTTCAAGATCAATATTCGCCATGACAACTCAATGATGGCAGCGGACTGGTACCTAGACCAGGTGGAGGTGGTGGACGTGGACACTGATGAAGTCTACATGTTCCTGTGTGAACGCTGGCTCTCTAAGAAGAAGGAGGACAAACGCATTGAAAGGACTTTTTATGTGAAGGTACCAGAGACCCAGGCTTTTGTATAGCCTGCTGAAATATGCCATATGTTTGGACTATTTTCCAAAATCTATTGATTTTACACTCATTGTTTATGTAACTAAATAATGTAGGAAAAAGTTGTATATTTACTGTACTGACTATGCTAACACTCTCTTTCCCATGTCACTCTGTTCCTGAACCCCTCTACTGCACTGAGCCCAGGGCTATGAGGGGGAGAGGAACTCCAAGAGCAACTTTAAGAGCACCATGAAGAGTCTGGACAGCAACATGAATAAAAAGAAGAAGAAGAAAAAAGCAGCTGCTGTAGAGGAGGGGCCAGGTAAGCTCTAGATACTGTAGCTTTCTGTACTAAACATTAGCTCTAGATACTGTAGCTTTCTGTACTAAACATTGGCTCTAGATACTGTAGCTTTCTGTACTAAACACTGAACATTAGCTCTAGATAGCCTCCTGTACTAAACATTAGCTCTAGATAGCCTTCTGTACTAAACATTAGCTCTAGATAGCCTTCTGTACTAAACATTAGCTCTAGATAGCTTTCTGTACTAAACATTGGCTCTAGATAGCCTTCTGTAGTAAACATTGGCTCTTCCCAAACCTGTAGCCAAGGTTGTGTGAGTACAGTAGGGTACACGTGATGTATTAAAGGGATGGTTTGGTGGCCAATGGACTGTCTGATTCCCAGTAATCCCCTATGACTTCACGGTGTCCACGGGCCTGGAGCGGGACGCCAGCACCACCAGCCGCGTGTATGTGATCATCATGGGCCCTGGGGACCAGGAGACAGACAGGCTGTGGTTGGATTTACCCCAGGGGAAGAAGTGCTTCTCCTCTGGCAGCATGGAGCACTTTCAGTGCTATGGCCTTGATGTGGGACAGATCAAACGTGTGGAGGTACTACAGCAAATACAGTCAAATGCATATACACTGTACTGTATGAATATAATATATATATATATATATAATATAATATTCAAAACCATAGCCCTATGGTGGCTTAAAATTATTGAAGTTTTTCTAAATCTGGCAGACTCTTAAAGGCATCACAATATTTGTAAAGTGTATAAGGATATAAGAATTGTCTCTACTTAAAGGGGACATAGAATGATTAAATTTTGCATTGTACCTTGTTCTCTGATGTAAAATTACGTAGGCTAATATATTCAATTGTACAGCATTTTGTCAAAAATAAGATCAAGTGATATTTTACACGCCTATTTAAGACCTCATATTTAAGATGTGTATTGAAATGGGCTTTTTGCCTAAACAACGCCCCGCTAATTCGCCCATGTCTTAGTAGCTATTTCTAAATTCAAAGATTTCCATATGAAAGAGGGCAGAACCATGCCTCATGTTCATGATAGCTCTTTGACCATGCACAGCCTCTCTTAATTCATCAAAGCCAATGCAAAAGTGGTTTTCCATTTTATGTCTCCTTTAATAAGAGCTACACATTTAATAAAGCTACACATTGAGTACAGCACAGATAGTGGGAATAGCTGTCCAAGCACAGGTAGTGATTTGGGGCTGCTTTGCTTCCTGACAGCTAGGACACAATGGAGCGACACCCGAGAGCTGCTGGTTGGTGGACGAGCTGTCTGTCGCCGTGCCAACCAAAGGGATCAAATATATCTTCCAGTGTAAGTGCTGGCTGGCCAAGGACCGCGGAGATGGGCTCACAGCCAGAGTCTTCAACATACTCGATGCCACTCCCATCAGTATTATACGGAAGGTGAGTATTCACATTCCACTTACCTGTTTGGGATTACCTGAACCAGGTAAGATCATATTGGCTCAGTTACCCTGCCTTAATAACGGTCAGTGCCAATGGTATGATAAAATTACTCACCTGTAAGAGATCCTTCAAGTCCTTTCAGGTCACTGGGTCCCGTTTTAGTCTTTGGAATGAATGTTTGAACAGGCTGTAATGAGATGTCACTGTTCCACAACACCTGTTTTAACTCATGGGTGGTGTAACGATGCTCGTAATGTAGGTTTGACTAGGTAAGCATGAAGGTATGGTTGAAGTCCCTTTCTCTAAGGGCTGCAGTGAAAAGTAAATACTAGTACAGGGACAGATGTGAAGAACATGTGAAGAGAGAGTGGAATCCTCAACTGTGCGTCTCTCCTCAGGTGGTTTATGAGGTCACTGTTGTCACGGGAGACACGCAAGATGCTGGGAGCGACACCAACATCTACATCACTGTGTTTGGAGCCAATGGCTGCACTGAGGAACTTTTACTGCTTAAAAATGAGGACAGGTGCGTGCACACACTCACGCGCACACACACACACACACACACACACACACACACACACACACACACACTCTCTCACTTACAGTGCACGCACGCACATGCACACACACACACACACACACACACACACACACACACACACACACAGAAACATGGCTAAACAGTGGTTAAATCACTTTTATGCTGGCTAAGTTGATTTATATGGGAATATGCAAATTTTAGGTAGTATTTCCATTTATGTAATGCATTCTAAATGAAGAGTCGATGCTATCGTCTTTTCTATTGCTCCAGGTTTGAAAGAGGTCAAGAGGATACTTTCGGCCTGGAGATTGATGACATCGCCCCTCTGAAAAAGATGAGGGTTCGTGTTGATTACACAGGGAGCCGCCCTGATTGGTTCCTTGATCAGGTTGGTTTAGACATGTTATTTAGGTTGCCCTACTTCCTCTGTTAAGTGTTTGCCTATAATGGTAGACTGATACAATAGGGTGGAATAGCGTGGGAAATGACTGCAGTCCAGTGATGTTTTAAAGGACTCGTGCTCTCTACATCATTTAGATCATCATGCGCAACACTGTAACAGAGGAAGTGTCTGTCTTCACCTATGAGAACTGGCTGTCCAAGACCAAAGGCCCCAAGCGAACCACAGTGTGTGAGTTAGCAGCGGTGGTGGACGAGGAGGAGATGGTGGAGCCGACCACCTACATCGTCACAGTCAAGACCAGTGACGTCTCAGGTAAGTAGGAGACACCTCAGGGGCCGACCTGGGGGTGGCTAAAGGGACAGGCATGAAAGCAAAAAGCACAGGGCCACACCACACCACATACTGTGATCACTGTGATCATCTCAGTGAGAAAAATTTCTACTGTATTGCCATATTGTGAGACTGATGGTTTAAGACATGAGGGTCCAAATTGAGGCTCCCACAATCAGCATGATGTAAGAGTGTGGTTGTTTCGCCCAGCACTAGTAGAAGTTATTGCTGTCCTTCCTATCATTGCCCTGCTATTATTACCACCATTACTCTCTGTACACAACAGTATGGTCCTCAGTGAGCCCCTGGTTAAGTAGGGCTTCTTCTATCCTAATGGCCACTCAGCACGCATATCGGTTTGCTTTGTAAACGCAGGCGCAGGGACAGACGCCAATGTGTTCCTGATTATATTTGGAGAGAACGGAGACACTGGAACCCTGGCCCTGAAGGAGTGCAGCAACAGGAACAAGTTTGAGCGCAAACAGGTGGATGTATTCCGCTTCTCGGAAATCTTTAGTTTGGGGGAGCTGTCAAAAGTGCGTGTTTGGCATGACAACAAAGGTGAGTTCCCATTCTTGATGAGACATACAGTATTCTCATTTCAGCTTAGCACAGGCAAAGTTTTTTGTATTTTTTATACACTGCTAACTCAGACTCCTTCTCTAGGGCCTGCTGCGGGTTGGCATCTGGAGTATATCGACGTGAAGGACGAGCTGATGAATGAGACGTTCCGCTTCCCTTGTGATCGCTGGCTGGCCAAGAACGAAGAGGATGGGCAGATCATGCGGGAGATGGCATGTGCCAATAATGACAATCTGGACCTCAATGAGAAAACCAGTATGCCTACATCCCTGTTTCTGTAACTGTGTGCCTGTGTGCCTGTTTATGAAATACAGGCAGAAATCAACTGCATTATCAATTCTTTTTAGTTATATGATGATAAACAATAGTCATGTGTTCTTTGAAACGGCATAGTTCATTATGTTTGTCACGTAGCAGTGGATTAGAATAAATGCATTCTTCTTCTTCCCCAAGAATATGAAATTGCCATTACAACAGCCAGCAGTGATGACGCTGACACAAAGGAAAATGTGTGGATTGTGCTTGAGGGGAAAAAAGGCCGCTCCAAAGAGCTGATGATGGAGAACAAGAAGAAGAAGTTCCTGCGGTAGGCTGGATTAACCCGTACCACGCTCTTGTTTTTTTTTTTTCGTTGTTTTTTTTTCCCCATTAAATTATTTATTTAATTACTTATTTATGATCTTGCCTTGAAATTGATATTCTGTCTAACCTCTTTTCTATTTTATTAATATTTAAGTGTGTTTTCCTTCAATTGCGTTGTTCCCTAGTACTGTACCTAGTACTGTATAAAGCACAATGAAATGCTCTGGTTGTAAGACATGCGCTATATAAATAATCTTGCCTTGGCCTCTTTCTTTTTGAATGGCAGAAAAGCCAAGTCCCTCCCTCTCCTAACTCCCTCTCACTGTCTGTCTCCAGAGGTGCCACAGACACTTTTGAATTCTCCTCCAAAAACGTTGGTGAAATTGTAGGCATTTGCCTTGGCCACATCACCAAGGATGGCAAGAAGGTGAAATCCGAATCTTTCTGGCATGTTCTGGAGGTGGTGATCACAGAGAAAGAGCTTGGAAATCAGTAAGTACTAATAGGACAGTGTACCACCAGAAAAGTCTATATATGTTCATGGATAGTAACACATTAATGCTGATTGGAAGATGGTGTTTAATATCCATTAAGAATCCATGCTTGTGTTTACGACACAGGTACACATTTCACTGTGATGCACAGATTGCCCTCTCTGCCAAAAAGGAAGATTTCATGACGTTTGAATGCACCAAGTCAGTAGAGAGCTTTGCCAGTAAGGTGCGGAGCCTGGTGCCAGTGAAGTATGAGATCATCATCATCACAGGGGATGTGAAGGGTGGGGGTACTGATGCCAACGTCTTCATCACCATCTACGGGGTCAACGGGGACTCGGGCAAACGCGCCCTAAAGCAGAAGTTCCGTAACCTGTTTGAGCGAGGCAACACAGACCGCTTCATGCTGGAGATGCTGGACCTGGGGGAGCTCCTAAGGGTGCGGGTTGAGCATGACGACACCGGCACCAAAGCAGGCTGGTACCTAGAGTGTGTGGAGATCACTAACACTGCCAACTGGGTCACCACCATCTTCATGTGTGGGAAGTGGCTGGACAGAAGCAAAGCAGATGGTCAGATCCAGAGGGTTCTGTATCCCAGATACTGACAGTGACCACTGGAACATGCAAGGCACTTCAGGGCCAGGGGCTTGGACCAAAAAAGTTTGATGGTAAAATATCTTATTTGTACATTTTTATTTTAATGTGTTTGTTATTTTTTACAAACGTATAAACCTGTTTTTAAACGGGTTGAAGAACTTTGAAATAATGCAGTCTTTCAATGATGTCTCAAGACAGCCAGTCTCGGGGATACCCAAACCATGAGCAGAATGCCATTTCATTGAGATGTGTTTGGAATGGTCCAAAATACAGTGTCCATAATGCCATTTTTAAATACACACTTGACCACTACTTAAGGAACTTCAGTTTTTTTATTTTCTAAACTGCATGAGGTAC
>JAODXP020000019.1:37992179-38015116 GCA_027497455.2 Sardinella longiceps | reverse complement strand
CTGGGGCATGCATTGCTAAGGTTAAGAGCCTCTCATTGTCCGTTCTCTACAGCACCTTATTGAACGCACCTCAGGTCTGATGCAGACCCTTAGCCAGTCAGGTGACCCTCCTCCAGAGGCTCCTGCATAATTGCATTGGCTTAGACATTAATGTACACAGCTACCGTGACAGTGATCACTGAGGGAGTTGAGTTAGTTTGTCTGTGTGTGTGTGTGTGTGTGTGTGTGTGAGAGAGAGAGAGAGAGAGAGAGAGAGAGAGAGAGAGAGAGAGAGAGAGAGATGATGTCTGAATGTTGTGTGTGTTCCTTATGAGCAGTTTAGTCCAGTTGAAAAGCTCACTGATTGAGTTGAGTTACTGTGTGTGTGTGTGTGTGTGTGTGAGTGGATCTCTGAATGTCGTGTCTTCTTTATGAGCAGTTTAGCGCACTGAGGGAGTGAGTGAGTTAGTGTGTTTGTGTGTGTGTTGTTTAAGACACAGTTTAGCCCAGTTGAAACACTCACTGATTGAGTTGAGGTGTGTGTGTGTGTGTGTGTGTGTGTGTGTGTGTGTGTGTGTGTGTGTGTTGTTTAAGACCCAGTTTAGCCCAGTGTAAACTCTCTCTCTCTATCTGTGAGGGTCATGTGCTCTGAGACTCTGGTCCTCGTGAGGAGGGAAGTGGAGTTTAGTTTATTGGGTCACCGTGGAGACCAGGCTTCCATAAAGAACCATAAACATGGAGCAGCCAGACTCTATAAAAGCCTGAGAATATGCCGGAGAATATGCCACTCTGATTCTCAGTCTGAAGTAGAGCTTAGATTCTCGGCCCGATTCTGGGCTGACATTTGCCGTCACTCTATTGGGCTCGGGCCGGGCTTGTGATCAATGTTCCATAAATAGGCCTATGCTTTATATATATATATTTTATTTTATTTATTTAGCCTATGACGCTATAGGCACATGGAGCATAAAAGCCTGAGAATATACCACTCTGATTCTCAGCCGTCTGATAGCACATGGAGTAGCCTAGCCTAGCCTGGCACGCCCTCCCAGTGATGCAACACCTTCGCCGTTGCTTGTCGCTGGTCTGGCCAGCTACTAATCTACACAGCGTTTCTCAGCTCCCGAAAGATCAGGAGCTCCACCCACTTTGTCGGGAACAAATCAACTTTGAGCAGCTCCAACGGCCCTGGGTAGAGGCGTGTTCAAGGCAGGGACATTACTCAGTCCTGTTACTGAAGGCACATTGTGTGCACGGGCATAGAGTAGGGATTGACTAGGGCAGGGGTTCTCAAACTTTTTTTAGGCCGAGGACCGACCCCTCATGGAGCTGAAATTTTTTCCCCTCTTGATTGCAAAAAAATGTATTGCTATTGTTTTAGATGCAACAGTTTTAAATAGGCATGTACTGTAATTGCAAAATATGACGCGCAGAAGAAGTGGTTTTCTGTAGGTCTACTAATGCCCAAGGGAAGTCTTAGTTAAGTCAAGTCAAGTAGCTTCATTTGTCCCAGTTTGGGCAATTGTTTTGCAGCAGTATAACACACACATACACTTCCACATGCACATACACTAGCACACTTCCACAGGACATAAATAAGTAAATAAATAAATAAATACACAAAAAGATAAAAATAGGAGTATTTCTATCTGTATAAGACAAGTTTGTTTTTATAGCAAACTTTTTCAATAGACTCCTTGGCATTGTGCCACGGTCCCCTGGAGACTATCTTAGTGCTAGCTGAGAAACCACAGGTAGCACATGTGACTATCTGTAGAAACCACAGGTAGCCACAGGCATCAACATAGAGATGATATAATTAAAATATAATTATATAATTATATAATTTTTATGTAGGCACACAAGGCTAACTAACTAGCTATAGCTGTCACCTGTGCTAGCTGTGGAAACCACAGGTATTCACAAGCCTCACATGGAGTTAACAAATGTACGTAAGACGTTAGGTCTCAGTGCATGCGTCTGTGCTAGTCTGTAGAAACCACAAGGTTACACATTAGCCTGAACATAGGCACAACAAAGCTAGACCTATCTGCCACAGTGTTGCTATCTGTAGCAACACTACATTCAGGTTGCCATAAGCTAAGCTGAAATTCTAAAAAACGGCAAAGCTAACTGGCCGATGCTATACAGTAGGAATAACGCAAGTACTGAGACCAATAGATGGTTCTTACCACATCATTACATGCTAACTCCTACGTAAGGGGTGTGATTAACCAGAGTTCCATACCCCATCTTAACTGTTCCTTTAAGGTGTGTGTGTACATGCTAGGGGCAGTCCATTCCCATCTCATTATTCCTTTGATGTGTGTTCATTCCCATCTGATTATTCCTTTGATGTGTGTGTGTGTTTTCAGGTGAGTCCATTCCCATCCGGTTGTTCCTGGCCGGCTACGAGATGACTCCAACCATGAGGGACATCAACAAGAAGTTTTCCGTTCGCTACTACCTCAACCTGGTGCTGATTGATGAGGAGGAGAGACGCTACTTCAAGCAGCAGGTATAAAAAAGTCTTCCTAAGGTATAAGAGTCTTCCTCATTATAGAGAGTCTTCATAATTGTAGACGCTACTTTTAAGCAGCAGGTAGATAAGTCTTCCTCATTCTAAAGAGTCTTCATCATTATAGAGACTCTTCCCTCATAGATGCTATTTATAAGTCATTTCCCTCCAAATGAAAAGTATCACCTACAGTAACTACCAAGTTTACCGGCTGTGTTCAGAATTTTATATTGTGCTTGTTGTGAACTGCAGCTTATAACTGGTACTATACTATTACTATTTCTAGCCTTAGAAAGGCTCACATGTGCAAGTAGTCTCTGTATGTTTGTCTTGTGTCCTTTCAGTACCTAGTCCAGCTCATGAGCTCTTAAGCACCTCCCAGTGTGTGTGTGTGTGTGTGTGTGTGTGTGTGTGTGTGTGTGTGTAGGAGATCACCCTCTGGAGGAAAGGAGATATCGTAAGGAAAAGCATGTCCCAGCAGGCCGCTATCGCCTCACAGAGATTCGAGGGCTCGGAACGTCCCAGCTCTGAGAAGGTTCCGGAACCGAAGGAGGCCAAGGAGGACAGCAGTTAGGCGAAGTGCGGACGCCTGAGAGAGCGAACGAGCGAGCGAGAGAGCAAGCGGCGGTCACTTCCACGGCCGCACGGCTGGCCTCTTGGCTCCGCTGTCCTGTCCTGGTAGCCTCCAGGTGTGTGTGTGTGTGTGTGTGTGTGTGTGTGTGTGTGTGTGTGTGTGTGTGTGTGTGTCTCTAGCTGCTTACAAAGGGATCAGAGAAATCAGCCCCAGCACCGCATAGCACCTCACTCCCGCTCCGCTCCACAGGCCCGGAGCTGGGCCGCAGGTGGGCCACATCTAGCCTGACATGGCCAGCCCATAATACTTCTGTTCATTCCTATTCATGGTCTGGTGACGGTTGTCTGGGGTGGGTTTAGTTGGTTACCAGACAACCGGCCAATAAGCGAAGCTGATCGGGTGAGCTGTCCAATCGTTTCAAACCAGAACTGAGTGCATTCCTCCCGCCCTATAATCACTTCAGGTTAAAGAGCCTCCAGACCATGAATACGGATGAACAGAAGTATTATGGGTTATGTCAGGTTTAAGAGCCTCCAGACCATGACTACAGATGAACAGAAGTATTATGGGCTGGCCATGTGAGGCAAGACCACACCTGGCCCGCCTCTGGGCCGGAGTGAGGTGCTATGGGGGTCTGGCTATATGGGAATCACTAACGGGGAACAGCAGGTGTGTCTGTGTGTGTCTGTGGGGGGGCCTCTCAGGTGATTGCGTGACGTTCTTTGTAATGTGAGCTTAGTTTTGTACTACATGGATCCAAAAGAAAAAAAAATATGCAACATATATATGTATAAATACTGTATGTGTGTGTGTATGTATGTATGTATGTGTGTGTATATATGTATGTACTCTGTGTATGTATTGTGTATACATACACACACACACACACACACACATATACATACAGTCCAATATACAGTGTATACATATATTGTATGTATGTGTGTGTATATATGTACTCTGTATGTATGTGTGTATATACTGTACACACACACACACATATACATACATATATACATACATACATACATATATACATACATACATACATACATACATCCAGTCCAATATTCAAGAGGGTGGTACTCAACAGCACGCTTCTTAATTGAACAAAGTCGTTTCTTTATGTCCATCTGGGTTGGAATGTATAGTCTATTTTTGATAAGTTTAACTCCACTGGCACCTGACCCCTCCCCCCCTTCAGCTTCCGTGTTCCATTCCTCTCTCAAACATTCCATTCTTTTTCAATCCAAATGACCTTGGCATTCCAATCTTCGCGCTCACACACTTTCATAGCTATCATTGTTTTAAGGATAGTAGATATTTTTTTGCACTAACAATTTAAGTACGCTTCGCTGTCCTTTTCACGTTTCTGCGTCCATTCCACGTGAGTCTGCACTGGAGAAAACAACAAGTTAACCGTGACTCGAGGGTCGTCTCCTTGACTACCAATAGGTCCTGGATCAACTAACATTCTGTGGGGTTGGGGCTTTGAAAATTGTATAGAACTGGGTCTACAAATATGTGAATAGTTAAAAAAGAAGAAAAAAAACGATCTAATATTTTTTTTGTTGACTCTTGTCTTTTAAAATTGTGTTTTAAATCCAGTCTCCTCTCTGCTTTGGCCCTTCTGTCTCTGACACAAAGGGTCTTTTGTTTGCCATAGCAGTAGTGCGGTGCGTCCTCTTCTCAGCAAGTAGCCAAAACACACTTTAAATAGCCAATCAGGGGGCTTGGACTCGTCAGAGCGCTTTGCTTGTTTGGGGTTTTGTAAAGCAGTTCCACTCTTGGCATCCATACACAGCTTAGGGCAAGCCCAGGGGAGGTGTGTGTGTGTGTGTGTGTGTGTGTGTGTGTGTGTGTGCGTGCGCTCTCTCTGATGTACTTTACTGATTACTGTTGACAGTATTTAGGATGAATTATGAATTATGTGTACATGTGTCCAATCTTATATGAATTAACACAGACTCTTGGATCAGTTATCCGGAACTGGAGATAGGCTCCGTTTCCTGGTGTGTGTGTGTGTGTGTGTGTGAGAGAGAGAGGGAGAGCGAGCATTTATTAGATCACATGTATAACCTCTTGCTCTTCTCCTAATGTGTGTGTGTGTGTGTGTACGTGTGAGGGAAAGTGTGTATTGCGTGTCTGTGAGTGTTGTCTCTCTCTGCAGTGGGGCTGTGCTGCCCCCTGTCTGTGTGGAGTGGGAGTAACCCTCTGGTCAAATAAACTTCTAACCTGTCGACTTCAAACCTGTGTGTGTCTCTGTCTCTCTGTCACACATGAAAAAGGACACTATTAACCCCTCTGGTCAAGTGGGTGTGTGTGTAACAACAGTAAAAGGCTTTATTGACTATAAAACACAATCAAAACAATTGTTCAGTGTCTGCTCACATAAGAAACTGCCCCCTCTCTCCTTCCTCTTTAGTAATAACAAGGGTCTTCCTTACAATAGCGCCCCCTCTTCCTCTTTAGTAATGACAAGGGTCTTCCTTACAATAGCGCCCCTCTCGTCCTCTTTAGGAACTGGAGTTCTCCTCGTTAGAGCCGAGTCTTCCTAGTTATAGTAGTGGCTCTTCGTCTTCCAAACTCAACACAAAGTTGAATTCCTCTGGGAAAAAAGGACAAACAGAAATAGTTAAGGTCATGTGACTGGTTGTAGGTCACTGCATTCTTACTATCTGTTTACAGACACATAGTTAGGAGGATCCAACTTAGCTGGACTCTCTGACTTGACATTCAGATACAGTACTGCGGTATAGTTCAGTAATAACGGTAAGTAGTATGGGGTACTTCTGTAGTATGCAGTACAGCACTGGAGTATAGTTCAGTAATAAAGGTAAGTAGTGTAGGGTACTTCTGTAGTATGCAGTACAGCACTGCAGTGCACTGTACTTCTATAACATTACTGACCTTCAGTAAGGGGCTGCACTGTCTGCCATGTTTCTGAGAGAGTGTGTGTGTGTGTTGTACTAACCCTCAGTAAGTAGCTGCACTGATAGCCTAGCCCTGGTGAAGAGGGCCATGTCTCTGAGAGAGAGTGAGAGTGAGTGTGTGTGTGTGTGTGTTATATGTTACCCTCAGAAAGGGGCTGCACAGATAGTCTAGCCCTGGTAAAGTGTGGTGTGTGTGTGTGTGTGTGTGTACTAACCCTCAGTAAGAGGCTGCACTGAGAGCCTAGCCCTGGTGAAGAGGGCCATGCCTCTGAGAGAGAGAGAGTGTGTGTGTGTGTGTGTGTGTGTACTAACCCTCAGTAAGAGGCTGCACAGATAGTCCAGCCCTGGTGAAGAGGGCCATGCCTCTGAGAGAGAGAGAGGAGAGTGTGTGTGTGTGTGTGTGTACTAACCCTCAGTAAGGGGCTGCACTGATAGTCTAGCCCTGGTGAAAGAGGGCCATGTCTCTTGAGAGAGAGAGAGAGTGTGTGGGTGTGGGTGTTATATTTACCCTCAGTAAGGGGCTGCACTGAGAGTCTAGCCCTGGTGAAGAGGGCCATGTCTTTGAGAGAGAGAGAGAGAGTGTGTGGGTGTGGGTGTGTGTGTTATGTTTAACCCTCAGTAAGGGGCTGCACTGATAGTCTAGCCCTGGTGAAGAGGGCCATGTCTCATGAGAGCGATTGAGAGAGAGAGTGTGTGTGTGTGTGTGTGTGTGTGTACTAACCCTCAGTAAGTGGTTGTACAGATAGTCTAGCCCTGGTGAAGAGGGCCATGTCTCAGAGAGCGATTGAGAGAGAGAGTGTGTGGGTGTGTGTGTGTGTGTGTACTAACCCTCAGTAAGGGGCTGCACTGATAGTCTAGCCCTGGTGAAGAGGGCCATGTCTTTGAGAGAGAGAGAGAGAGCTTGTGTGTGTGTGTGTGTGTGTGTGCTAACCCTCAGTAAGGGGCTGCACTGATAGTCTAGCCCTGGTGAAGAGGGCCATGTCTTTGAGAGAGAGAGAGAGAGGAGTGAGTGTGTGTGTGTGTGTGTGTGTGTGTGTGTGTGTGTGTGTGTGTGTGTGTGTGTGTGTGTGTGTGTGTGTACTAACCCTCAGTAAGGGGCTGCACAGATAGTCTAGCCCTGGTGAAGAGGGCCATGTCTTTGAGAGCGCCCCCTTTGGCCCTGTGCTGCAGGTGCAGTTTCTTCAGTTCAGCCAGCGACACAAACCGCTTCAGCATCCGCACGTACTGAACATCCACCTGGGGAACACACACACTTAACAATAAGGGATCCATACACACACACTTTTAACCATGAGGAATCCATCTCACACACACACACACACACACACACACACACACTTTTAAAGTCAGTTTAAATCATGAGGAATCAATCACACACACACACAACCATGAGGAACTCCATCACAGCTATAAACACACACACTTTATCACACACACACACACACACAACCATGGGATCCATCACAAGCACTACTCACTCTTAAACCACAAGGGTTCCATCCCACAGCTCCGTTTAGGTCATGTTGTAGATTCCAGCTAGCCTAGAACTCTAGACGTACCCCTAGCTGTAGCAAATTTGAATTTGCACGGAGGATACGTCTAGAGGCCACTGATAGAAACCCGTTGTATTCTTCCTCTGGCGGCGGATAACCAATCACAGCGCGGTATGTGTACAGGAAATCGTAAGGCGGGCTTTGTACGATGACGACAGCCCTGTTCAAACCAGAGCAGAATCGTCTTTGGCTTTAGTTTTGGACGAATTGCACTTTGTCATTTTCTTTGAAAGTGAAACAATGAAAGTGCACTTGAAGTTTGCCGTTACTGATAAAGATGTCTTTAGCATGATACCGACGGGCTACGGGATAAGTATTGATATACCATGATGGTACCACTGGCCGGACACGCTAGCCTATTACGTGAGAGGCAGTTTGAGAGATCAACGCAATCACCCGCCCCTCCATTGAGGTATTGTCTATCAGTAGGTCTTCAATGGCTATACATTCTTATGATATAGTCTGACGTGTCATGTGCTAGATTCCATCATTGAAGAAAGATGATTGCTCATACAATGCAACATTATGCTGTAGTCGTGTCTAGCGTGTGTGCTACGGCCAGTCTCAGTGAAGATGAAGCAGGTCAGAAGATGCTAAACTAAGTCAGTAATATACACACACACACACACACACACACACACACACACACACACACACACACACTGTACTGAGTACTGAGTGATGTGATTAGCACGTGGCTTCTGCATGCTGACACACACACACACACACACACAGACAGTCGCTCCACTCGGTGCTCTTTCTCACCATGCTCCATTTGGGGTTGTCTGCCTTGCTGGAGGCGTCGTAGTGGACACACACACACACACACACTCACCATGCTCCATTTGGGGTTGTCTGGCTTGCTGGAGGCGTCGTAGTGGACGTCTTTCTTATCAAACTGGGTGTGGTCCACGTAGGCCTCTTTCACAATCTAAACAATTAACAACAACAAACAATAAACAATAACAGGTCAGCCTCTGCAACAGTGAACACAGATCAGCATCCACTCAGAGATCAGACACACTCTCAGTCGGTCACGTCACTCACAGACACACACTACACGAGTCACTGCTATCACCTGGCTCCTTGCAGTTGCTGTGGTAGAAGCAGACACACACATACATGTCTGTCACACACACACACACACACACACCTTCATAAGTCCTGCTATGCCCGGCTCTTTGCAGTTGCTGTGGTAGAAGAACGCCTGCTGATCCTCCTTCATGTCCCGCATGAAGTTACGAGCCTGCAGAGCAGACCAAACACACACACACACACACACACACATGATGGGCTTCATATGAACACTGCAGGGCAGACGACACAGACACACACACACGATGGACTTCCACACTGCAGGGCAGACGACACAGACACACACGATGGGCTTCGACACTACAGAGCAGACAATACACACACACACACACACAGCAACACACACATGATGAGCTTCATACAGCACTGCAGTAGCAGACGACACACAGACACACACACATGATGGGCTTCCACACTGCAGGGCAGACGACACACACACACACACACGATGGGCTACACACAACACTGCAGCACAGACGACACGATGAAACACGACACTGCATGAGCTGCCACGACTACAGAGCAGACGACACACACACACATACAGACACACACACACGATGGGCTTCGACACTGCAGGGCAGACCACACAGACACACACACACACACACACACACACACACACACACACATGATGGGCTTCCACACTGCAGAGCAGACGACACACACACACACACACACACACACACACATGATGGGCTTCGACACTGAAGTGCAGACTGTACAGAAACACACGGCTCAGGCAATATGGAATATGGGATTTTATGGGAATGTCCAACATTTCCGGTCATCATTCCTAGGATATCTTACCTGATAATTCCGGACTCCATCCCAGCATCCTGTTTGGTTGGGAAGAGCCTTGAGGTCCTCAATGCCAAACTTGGGGAAACACAGACGCAAGAGAGATTAAAACAACTTCTTCCATCTGATCCCAAAAACATTTACCTCAGGATTTAAATACAGAGAGTATTGGGGGCCCCTTGCGTGTTTAAGTGTGGGAGTGATCCCATCAAGCACCAAAAAGTCACCCTCATCCTCTCTCACCCATCCATAGACACCCACACCCTACTAACCAACCCCACAGAATTACCAAATAGATTGAGACCAGACACCATTTCACTGCATTACGCTACACCCAACAACAACATGACTGTGACAAATACACTTCCTTGTGTCCTTATAACTTAATTCCATCCTCTCTCAACTTTTCATTCATATCATTCATTCATTCATGTTCATTCATTCATGCTGATGTGATCTGATACTTTACCTTCACATCGATCCCGTTCTCAATTCTGCTCTCTGGTTCGGACTTCATCAGCCAATAACAGTATGAGGCTTTGACGGGAGGAGATTGTGACTCTTTCATTGCAGCGCTTGATGCTTTGACTTTGGACTTGCCGGACTTGGTCATTTTTCTCTTTCCTCTCCGAGTGGCTGCTGAGTCAGAGGCGTCCTCACTGTCTGAGTCGGGCTGTGCAGCTAACATGGAAGCAGAATTTCAACAGTCACAGTTGACTTATGCGGATCTATTATCTCACATTTGAATTGATAATTTCTGTGGTTTTAAACTTACCTTTGGAAGTAGGACCACGTGCCCTTTTTCTTGGTGGCATGTTGTTACTGATGTCAGCTCGAGGATGTTATGAGCTTGCAGCAGACTACGGCTCGAAATCTCAGGGCAGACGGCCTGTCTCTCGTCTAGTTTGATGCAGGCTGTCAGGGATGCAAGTGCGCGTCTGGTGAATGTCTTCTGGCCCTCCTGTCCTGCGAAGACCCTCGGTTCCCGCGCTGAATGGAGATTGCGCAATGTTATGATTCTTCTTGTGGCGTTTGTGTTGCCTTAGTTAGTTTAAAGAGTGCTGGAGTGAGACAGAAACACAAATTAACACAACAGCACATCGGATTTACACTAGATTAACCCCGTGGCTTTGTAATCACGCGATTTCTTTGCCGTTTGTTAGCAGTTGCCTTGTTAAGTAATGCAGGTTGTGTCCGGACGTGACTTGATCCTGTCAAGACTACATTACCCATGAACACTGTGATGTAACAGCTGAAATAATCATGGCGGCCTTGGGGACAAGATTTTCCAGGCTAACTTCATGTGTTGACAAAACTCGCCGTTTAATATTTAACAGGATACCAACGCGAGGAATTGCATCCTGTATCGATCGTAAGTCTGCATAAACAGCATGAATGATCTGATTGGTTTTATTGCTTACGTAGTGACTGATCTAAAAGGTAGCACCGGGGATGTTAAGGTTAGGTTCCATCACACACAATGGGTCACTTTGCCTCAACTTTGATGCTTTAACGTGAATAAAGTAGTTATAATTGCCAGGTCTGATGTTAACGTTAACATTATTGTTGTTTAGAAAGCTAATATCTTAATCATTTCGACAGTATGGGTATTTATTTATAGGCAGAAAGCTGGGTGTACTAGCTTCATAATTCAGTATCTTTGGTAACGTTAAGTTACAATCTTTTTTTCTGCTGTCTTTAGCCGACTTCTCCCTCAGCCTATTCTGACATCAAACACTCGACCTTACAGGTAGTTAGGGTGAACAGAAAATTAAGGATAACATGTTAAAGGTCCTCTCTGAGCACCTTCATTCATAAGATCCATCGACCTTTAAAGACATGTCGTGTTCTGCTTGAACACGTAACTGGTCGTTCTAATGTTTTGTCACGTTATATATTGCCTTTGATCTGAAGGTCAGTCTGTCAGCATTTCTAAAATCTAACTGTTTAGATGTGAGACGTGTTTATTCTTGCAGTCATAGCACGCATGCTGCTGATTTTAACAGTACTGGTCACGTGGTTTCGGCCCAGCCAATTAGATTAGGGGTGGTGTTGTGAAGCGGAAGTTTGTCCTCACCACAATTCTTTTCTTGGTTAAATGTAATTTAAGTCATATATTAGCCTAAATGTGTCTGCTTCAGTGCATAAGTACCATGCGTAGGCACCAAGATGAATAGCATGAAATTCTATCTGACCTTGTTCATGTTCTGGAACTCTGTCTTGACCTGACTTGACCTCTTGGCCAAAGCTGCCCTCAGACCAAAACTGTACCTCTACTCTTGACCCGACTACAGTTTATCTCTGCTCTTAATAAATTTCTCTATTTAGGACTCATTAACACTTTGAATGCCAGAAACGTAATATGCCGTTATTACTTGTCATGCGTTGAGTGCCAAAAACGTAATGTTACGTTTTTGCCTTTTTTTTAATTTACGAAAATAGAAACCCTCACACAGGTTATATATGATTTTTGGAACTCTGTGATAAATAGAACTGAAATAAATTACGATCGGAAACTCATAAAAACTCACGATCTGCACATTTTGTCTGGACATTTTCACATCACAAGGCAGCATTTGATTACTATTGCAGCATTCGTGTCAAATAATGCACGTCATGTCATGTTGTCCTTTCGCGGGTTCGTCACTAGGTGGCAGTCTCACCACAGGCATGATTCGGCTTGTGTCACTCCTCGAAACTTGACAGAGAACACGCCATCATAATCATAAAAGAAGCGATATCTCCTTTTCTAGAAAAAAACAAGGATTTTGATGAAAACTACCCACTGTTTAGCTTGGGATTTCTCAGGAACGGAGGCATGTAGAAATAAACGGTTTTCACCCACTGAGAGCTCAGAGTCTTACCTTTCAAATGACCCATAGTATGTGTCCATAGCTATAACACAGAATACGCTGTGGCTCTATAAAAATAGGCAACAGTGGCCTGGATTGCTGGCACTCTGGGCCAAAGCTTGTTAAAAACACCTGGCATTCAAACTGTTAACTACCTAGTTCAGTGGAATGACCAACAGAATAAGTCCGACACTATTAATGTGGTCAACCACAGCAGTAGCCTATAGCCCATCTCTTCTCTTCTCTTCTCTTCTCTTCTCTATCTCTTCTCTTCTCTTCTCTTCACTACAGCTATAGTATATCTCTGCTCTTGACCAAAGCTACAATGTATATCTTCTCTTGACCACAGCTATAGTATATCTCTGCTCTTGACCAAAGCTGTATCACTGCCCTCTGACCCCCGCTGTGTGTCTGCTCTTGTCTCCCAGCATCTCTGGGGCTCACAGATGAACAGAAGGAGTTCCAGAAGGTGGCCTTTGACTTCGCCGCCAATGAGATGGCCCCACACATGGCCCTGTGGGATGAGAAGGTGTGTGTGTGTGTGTGTGTGTGTGTGTGTGTGTTATATATCCTATATATGGCCTTTGACTTCGCCGCCAATGAGATGGCCCCACACATGGCCTTGTGGGATGAGAAGGTGTGTGTGTGTGTGTGTGTGTGTGTGTGTGTGTGTGTGTGTGTGTGTTGTGTGTGTTATATATCCTATATATGGCCTTTGACTTCGCCGCCAATGAGATGGCCCCACACATGGCCCTGTGGGATGAGAAGGTGTGTGTGTGTGTGTGTGTGTGTTATATATCCTATATATGGCCTTTGACTTCGCCGCCAATGAGATGGCCCCACACATGGCCCTGTGGGATGAGAAGGTGTGTGTGTGTGTGTGTGTGTGTGTGTGTGTGTGTGTGTGTGTGTGTGTGTTATATATCCTATATATGGCCTTTGACTTCGCCGCCAATGAGATGGCCCCACACATGGCCCTGTGGGATGAGAAGGTGTGTGTGTGTGTGTGTGTGTTATATATCCTATATATGGCCTTTGACTTCGCCGCCAATGAGATGGCCCCACACATGGCCCTGTGGGATGAGAAGGTGTGTGTGTGTGTGTGTGTTATATATCCTATATATGGCCTTTGACTTCGCCGCCAATGAGATGGCCCCACACATGGCCCTGTGGGATGAGAAGGTGTGTGTGTGTGTGTGTGTGTGTGTGTTATATATCTCTGTTATATATACAGTACAGACCAAAAGTTTGGACACACCCCCTCATTCAATGCGATTCATTTATTTCCAGGACAATTTATATTGTAGATTCTCACTAAAGGCGTCAAAATTATGAATGAACACATATGAAATGATGTGCTTAACAAAAAAGTGTAAGATTATGACAAACTTTTGGACCTAAACCACATCAAGATGGTTTGGGGTGAGCTGGACCGCAGAGTGAAGGCAAAAGAGCCAACAAGTTCTTAGCATCTCTGGGAATGAATAACTCTTCAAGACAGTTGGAAAACCATTTCAGGTGACTACCTCTTGAAGCTCATTTAAAAAATAAAAAGAGGACAAAGCAGCTATCAAAACAAAAGAAGGATACTTTGATGAAACAAGAATATAAAACATGTTCTCACACTTTTTTTATGAAGTACATAATGCCACGTGTTCATTCATAAGTTTGTTTATTTTGTAGATTGTCACTGAAGGCAACAGTCATGAAAATAAAGTAAATAATTTAATGGGAAAGTGTGTCCAAACTTTTGGTCTGTACTGTATATATATGTTTATATGAGGCGTGGATCTGCCCAAGGTTTCTTCCTACAAAACAAATTATTTACAAAGCGAGGGAGTTTTTCCTTGCCCCTGATTCTCATGGATGCTTCCCGTACTGTCTGTAAAGCGCCGCGAGACGATGTACTGTATTTGAGCGCTCTACAAATAAAATTGAATTGAATTGAATTATATATCCTATATATTTACATGCCAAACCACACCTGCTCGCACATGTATGGCCTCTTCTTGAGATGGCCCCACACATGGCCCTGTGGGATGAGAAGGTGTGTGTGTTGGATTCATATGGTTTATGTTTAAATATGTTTATAATATATTTACATGCATACATACATACATAATCTCACCTGCTTGCACCACACACATGGCCCTGTGGGATGAGAAGGTGTGTGTGTTGGATTCATATGGTTTATGTTTAATATATTTACATGCCAAATCTCACCTGCTTGCACACACACATGGCCCTGTGGGATGAGAAGGTGTGTGTGTTGGATTCATATGGTTTATCTTTTATATATTTACATGCCAAATCTCACCTGCTTGCACACACACATGGCCCTGTGGGATGAGAACGTGTGTGTGTGTGTGTGTCGCTCTGGACCAAAAGAGTATTTATATCATTTTATATATTTACATGACAAACGTTACCTGCTTGCTTGCACATGTGTGTGAACATTTTTTTTTTGCACTTTCTGATATCTACCACAGTATTAATGCAGTAAAGGCAATATTTTGGACAGTTTAGGGAAGTTTAGTGAAAACACACACACGCACACACACACACAGTGTAAAGTTGGAGGTCAACCATTTGACTGACTGTGTGATGATGATGCGATCCGATGGCCTTGCTGAAGATCACCGACATGCCCTGTGTGTGTGTGTGTGTGTGTGTGTGTGTGTGTGTGTGTGTGTGTATAGGAGATGTTCCCGGTGGAGTGTATGCGTAAAGCAGCACAGCTGGGCTTCGGTGGAATCTACGTGCAGCCGGAGGTGGGCGGGTCTGGACTCTCACGTCTCGATACGTCCGTCATCTTTGAGGCCCTCTCCACCGGCTGTGTCAGCACCACCGCCTACATCAGCATTCACATGAGTGATGTGTGTGTGTGTGTGTGTGTGTGTGTGTGTGTGTGTGTGTGTGTGTGTGTGTGTGTGTGTGTGTGTGTGTGTGTGTGATCTTTGAGGCCCTCTCCACCGGCTGTGTCAGCACCACCGCCTACATCAGCATTCACAAGTGAGTGTGTGTGTCTTTGAGGCCCTCTCCACCGGCTGTGTTAGCACCACCGCCTACATCAGCATTCACAAGTGAGTGTGTGTGTGTGTGTGTGTGTGTGTGTGTGTGTGTGTGTGTGTGTCTTTGAGGCCCTCTCCACCGGCTGTGTTAGCACCACCGCCTACATCAGCATTCACAAGTGAGTGTGTGTGTGTGTGACGAACTGTGTGTTGATTCCACAGCATGTGTAACTGGATGATTGATACGTTTGGGAATGAGGAACAGGGGGAACGGTTCTGTGTGTGTATGAGACTGACTGACTCTGTGTTGGTTCCCCAGCATGTGTAACTGGATGATTGACACGTTTGGGAACGAGGAACAGAGGGAACGGTTCTGCCCTGAGCTCTGCACTATGGACAAGTTTGCCTCCTACTGTCTGACTGAACCAGGTGAGCATGTGACCACACAGTCCACTAGGGGTCACTGTTGGGCAGGGAACAACCATACACTCATTAATTCATTTATTGATTCATTAATTAATTCATTGATTAATCATTTATTTATTTATTGGCAATAAACATTGTATTGCTATGAACAGGAATTTAGATCAAAGTGTGTGTGTGTGTATGTGTGTGTGTGTGTCCACAGGCAGTGGTAGCGATGCAGCGTCCCTCCTGACGAATGCCCAGCTGAAGGGAGACCACTATGTCCTCAACGGCTCCAAGGTAGATGGAATGGACCAGACTTCCCACTTATAAAGACAAACAAACACACTTCCCTCTGGAATTCCTGGAAAATCATGGAATTACCATGCAGCCTGTTCTAGACATGGAAAGTCAGGGAATTTGATATTTTTGTGGACAAAATCATGGAAAATCAGGGAGTTTTGGTGATAAGATAAGAGAACAGGATGTAAATGTCCCCAGAATGTGATGTATTTCTGTTCTCTCTCTCTCTGTCCCTTTTGAATCACAGCTAGTCTGAGAAAAAATCATTTGAATTGTTCTTGTTGTTTGGCTGCCCACCCACCTTGATGATGTTATGTACTATAGCTCTGAACTCTTTTCTTCTGTTTATGTGTGTGTGTGTGTGTGTGTGTGTGTGTGTGTGTGTGTGTGTGTGTGTGTGTACGTGCCGTGCCCAGGCCTTCATCAGTGGAGGCGGGGACACAGACGTGTACGTGGTGATGTGTCGCACGGGAGGCAAAGGGGCTAAAGGCATCTCATGCTTAGTGGTGGAGAAGGGAACACCAGGACTCAGCTTTGGCAAGAAGGAGAAGAAGGTACACACACACACACACACACACACACACACACACACACACACACACACACACACACACACACACACACACACACACACACTAAGGGCATCTCATGCTTAGTGGTGGAGAAGGGAACGCCAGGACTCAGCTTTGGCAAGAAGGAGAAGAAGCATGGAGGTATTAATAAACCTGGAGAAACATACCAAGTCCCGCCTCCCATTCATTCCAATGTGGAATGCTAGGCTAGTGAATTCATCCAAAATTAAACGAAATTTTCAGTTTTCAAGATGCCGTTTCATGGAGCTCACTTCCGACTCCATTTCATTAGGCCAATGAGGGCCCATGTTACTAATGGAGATGAGGGCGGCTCTGGCGGCACACACCTGATTTGCACAGGGAGCTCGTTAGCATGGGCTGAAAGTGTAGCATTAACCAATCAGCATATGTCAAATGGAGTCGGATATGATGTCATTTCTGGAAAATGGCGACGAGGAAGTGCAATGCTAATTGGCGAAGCTAATCAGCCAAATCCTGACCCCCTGAGAAGAAGGTACACACACACACACACACACACACACACACACACTAAGGGCATCTCATGCTTAGTGGTGGAGAAGGGAACACCAGGACTCAGCTTTGGCAAGAAGGAGAAGAAGGTACATACACACACACACACACACACACACACACACACAATAGCCAGGGTCAATAATCCTAGACCAGGATTATGAATGTGAAACTGAGGGATCAATAATCAATGCTGGTCATATGAAACCAGAAAGCGAAAGGATCATCATATAAAAGTAGAAAAGCGATGGAACAATAATGATTGTGAATTATATGAAATGATTAAGCAAAAGAATCAATAATCAGTGGTGATCAAACTGTCCTGTGTATCTCTTTAATCTCCCCTGAGCCTGGACTTATCTGTCTGAGTCTGTGACTGCGCCCAGAGAGAGAGAGAGAGAGAGAGAGAGAGAGAGAGAGAGAGAACGAGAGAGAGAGGGAGAGAGAGAGAGAGAGAGAGAGAGGACTTATGGATTTAAGCTGCTGTGTTTTAAAATAACCACTAGGGGCAGCGTTAGTCAGCTCAGTCAGTTTGTGATTGAGCTGTAACCCTGCTGAACTATTGTAAATTAAGAAATGTAAAATAAAAAAGCATGGAATAAGAAGAACGAGTGCGATCCCTCTACCTAAAGATACACACTGGTATCCAAAATATTACATTAATACACAGATTTGATTGGATTTGATTTTTAGCAACGTGGATATGTATGAAATGTATGAACACCTACGTGCATCACGTTTCTCATACTGAGAGCAGTTTTTACCTCACTAGCATTATGCTACTCTATTCAAGTTAATGGCTATAGACCGCCATTCATTTTCCAATGACTTGCGTGCGCCCTCATGTTGCAGTACCCCCGGAAGTATTTTGAGAGTGAACGTTTTTAAAATTTCTCTGGTTCTACTCTCGTCCTGTAGGTGGGCTGGAACTCTCAGCCAACCAGAGCGGTGATCTTTGAGGACTGCGTGGTGCCCGTGACCAATCGGCTCGGAGCTGAGGGCCAAGGGTTCAACATCGCCATGAAGGGGCTCAACGGAGGACGCATCAACATCGGTGAGTCCGTCTGGTCTGAGCGAACAGACTCCTATGAGTCATGTCTGTGTGAACCGATTGTTTGAGTCATCGGAGTCATTCCACTTTTGAGGTGGAGTTTCTCTAACTGGAGTCATAATGTGTGTGTGTGTGTGTGTGTCTCTCTCTCTCTCTCTCTCTCTCTCTGTGTGTGTGTGTGTGTGTGTGTTTTGCAGCTTCTTGTTCCCTGGGGGCTGCCCATGCGTGTGTGCAGCTAGCTCGAGATCATATGTGTGTACGCAAGCAGTTTGGAGAACCTCTGTCTAGCAATCAAGTAAGGAACACACACAGAACATTCTAGCAATGATCTTAGAACATTCTTAGTGAATCTGTAGCAAATAACGTGGCAAATATGTCCCACATTTCTACTGCCAGCTCTCTTCTTAGCAGTGTTAACAAAGAGAGGGTCTGAGTGACAGCTGACTGAACCAATGAAATACCAGAATTATCATCAGAATAAACTAAGCCTGGCACTTAGCCTGGTCAGGAGCAGACTAGCTTCCAAGTAAATCCCCATGGTAACTTCTATGTGATTTCTTCTGTGAAACCTAGTCAAGGCTATATTCATCCCGTTTAACCCAGTAAGCCAGTGTAAATCCCCCATCTTGGTCTAGTGAAATAGCCCCAGCAGTAGCTGCATTAAGCTCACTAGATAATATGGGGAGCTGCTGGAATTGTGTAATGTTGATGTAATTCTAATGACGGCCACATGGTGGTGCACTAATGTTGATGTTGGAACTCTTCACAATAGCAGATGGTTGTGTGATGTTGCGGTTCCCTGGTGTGTGTGTGTGTGTGTGTGTGTGTGTGTGTGTGTGTGTGTGTGTGTGTGTGTGTGTGTGTGTGTGTGTGTGTGTGTGTGTAGTTCCTGCAGTTCAAGCTGGCGGAGATGGCCACTAAACTGGTGGCGAGTCGTCTGCTGGTGCGGGAGGCGGCCAAGTCTCTGCAGGAGAATCGACCGGACGCCGTGTCCCTCTGCTCCATGGCTAAACTGTTTGTGACGGACGAGTGCTTCACGGTGTGTGTGTGTGTGTGTGTGTGTGTGTGTGTGTGTGTGTGTGTGTGTGTGTGTGTGTGTGTGTGTGTGTGTGAGACAGGCGAGTGCTTCAGTGTGTGTGTGTGTGTGAGTGACGGACGCAGTCTCCCTCTGCTCCATGGCTAAACTGTTTGTGACGGACGAGTGCTTCACAGTGTGTGTGTGTGTGTGTGTGTGTGTGTGTGTGTGTTTTGTGACAGATGAGTGCTTCACATTGAGTGTTTGGGACATAAACGACAGAAAGTTAAACAGACTCGAACGTAGGGGTTTTATTAGATAATAAATATTAATTAATTAAAAGGGTTTTATTAAATAATGAATATTAATCACAAAAGAAAAAGAGGGAAAAACACAGCGAGGCCAAAAGCCTGAGTATCGTAACATTACTTCCAGCATCTGACTATACGGACTGAAGTGTATAATTCAACAGCCTGTGTGTGTGTGTGTGTGTGTGATGGGCTGTGAGTTCCACTGATGTGTGTGTGCTGTGTTGGTCTATCTACAGATCTGTAACCAGGCGTTACAGATGCACGGAGGTTATGGTTACCTAAAGGACTACGCCGTCCAGCAGTTCGTACGAGACATCAGAGTTCACCAGATTCTTGAGGGTACTAATAATACTTTGTTTACACACACACACACATAAGCCAGAACAGATTTCACTTTGCAAACATATTATATGAGTTTTTTTGGATATGTGATTGGTATCTAAAAAAGCGAACCTGTGTGTGTGTGTGTGTGTGTGTGTGTGTGTGCGCCGTAGGAACCAATGAAGTGATGCGTATGATCATTGCCAGAGGTCTTCTAACAGAGTCCTGATGGACACCATGCCCAGAACTTTATGCTCGGCCCACGAACCGGACCGGACCACCAGTAGCCCTCAGCCGATGGGCCGGGCCCTAAGCACAGAACTTACTACTGCAACAGCAGCACCTCAACACCACAACTCTGTGTGTGTGTGTGTGTGTGTGTGTGTGTGTGTGTGTGTGTCTGAGGGAGAGCGTGTGTGTGTGTGTGTGTGTGTGTGTGTGTGTGTGTGAGAACGCCAGTGCCTATGTGTGTGAGTGTGAATGTCTCCACTGTATGTCTGTTTGGGTCTGGATTGGATCCACAAGCAAAGTGTGTGTGTGTGTGTGTGTGTGTGTGTTGTGGGGTTGTAAGCGGCTTGATTAGGTGTAGCTGAGGTTATTGTAGGGATTTGTTAGTTAATTATTGTCAGATAGTGTGTTTTATTTTTCTTATCTTTTGTGTGTGTGTGTGTGTGTGTGTGTGTGTGTACGTCTAAAGCGCCTTGTGTGTTTGGAGGCCTTAAGGGATTCTTACTGATGCTCACACTTTCTACTTCCATAGGACTTTACTGATAGCTATGCTACCACATGCATCCTTACACCTGTGTGTGTGTGTGTGTGTGTGTGTGTGCGCGTATGTGTGTGTGTGTGTGTGTGCGCGTATGTGTGTGTGTGTGTGTGTGTGTGTTGGGCAGCATGGTTTTGACAGACTGTGTGTGTGTGTGTGTGTTGGGCGGTATGGCTCTGACGGACTGAGTGTGTGTGTGTGTTGGGCGGTATGGCTTTGACAGACTGTGTGTGTGTGTGTGTGTGTGTGTGTGACTGAGTCATGGTATTACCAAATCTTTGCCTCTTGTCTCCTCCATAATCCGCTTTAAGCTTTAAGCTAAAGGCTGCATGCAGGACATGAGAGAGTGTGTGTGTGTCTGTGTCTGTGTGTGTGTGTGTGTCTGTCTGTGTGTGTGTGTGTGTGTGTGTGTGTGTGTGTGTGTGTGTGTGTGTGTGTGTGTGTGTGTGTGTGTTATGCAGTACATGAGAGCAGGAGAAAGATTCTCCATTTGCGCCAATGATGAATGAGACAGATGCACATAATACTTCTGCCTCCCTAAACACACACACACACACACACACACACACACACACACAGCCATGCCCTTCCCCCCTCCAGGGGTCATCATGGACACCTGCCAATGCCGTCAATGAACAGTAACTTTAACCTCCCACACACACACACACACACACACACACACACACACACACACACACACACACACACACACAATCATGGGACTGTGGGATGTTGCTCCATTTCTGAGCCTTATAACGACACCGACATCTGTGAAGGGTCTGATGTTACCTGTACTACACACACACACACACACACACACACACACACACACATACATACATGAATAAATAAATAAATAAATAAATCTGTTGTTTGGAACTCCTGTAGTTGTGTGTGTTTCCTGGTATTCCGTCTAGTGTAGTCACAGTGACTATGCCTGTACTAAACACACACATACACACAGATGCACACACAGACAGAAATAAAGATCTGTGTGTGTGTTTCCTGGTATTCCGTCTGGAGAGTCAGGAAAGGATCTCAGCACAGAAGGTGGAACCACTGGAACACAGCGGCGGATTGGTCAAAACATGAGTGTGTGTGTGTGTGTGTGTGTGTGTGTGTGCGTGCACCTATGTGTACACCAACAGTAATGCCCTTCAGGCGTTTGCTAGGACACACACACACACACATTGGCTCTGGGAGCAGACGGCTATCTGTGCCTGTATCAAGTGGTGTGTGTGTGTGTGTGTGTGTGTGTGTGTGTGTGTGTGTGGACTTAATCTTAGACAAACGTAGATAAGAGAAACGGCTGTGTGATCACATGACAGTCTAGTATAGAGTCAAATGTGAGTGTGTGTGTGTGTGTGTGTATATTGGACTAAAATCTGAATTGTCTGGGCATACATAGCTCAATCACATCATCTTCATGAACACTGATGTGTGTGTGTTGGGCTCTAGTGGGGCAGATAACTAGTCTAATGACACACACACACACACACACACTTGTCTTGAAAAGCCGTTGTTGCAGACTGTTTTCCACTTGAGCTAGTAGTAGAACCTGGAGTGGCTTGGAAGAGAAAGAGCCGGAGTGTTGAGTGTTGAGCTTGTGAGCAGTGTTGGGCAGTAGCTAGCTACAAGTAGTGAAGCTACTAGTTTAACTACATTTCTGAGTAGCTTGGCTGTAGTGTAGCTATTTTCTGAATCTGATAGCTTGTCAGTAGTGTAGCTACTTTTTTGGCCATGTAGTGTGGTAGCTTTCCTATAAGCTACATTTTCAGGGCATCAGTTCACAACAGCAAATCTTTCATCTAGGCCATGCACGGAGGATCAGTTCTTTACAGTAGGCCTACTGTGATGCATTTATTACCTGACAGGTGCCATAATTAAAAAAAAAGATGTCCATAATAAAAATCAATAGTGTCTTCTATCATGTGTCAATTTGATGTAGTTTAATTAAAAAAAATGTTTTACCCATATAAAAGTAGGCTACATTTAGATAGAATTAGTTAGTTATGTATGTGGGTGGTGCTAGCATAGTGGTTGGGGACCCCAACTATAGTGGGCTAATGGTCTGAAAGTTGTGGGTTCGAATCCCGGCCACCACAGTTGTGCCATTGAGCACGGCACTTAACCCTAAGTTGCTCTAGGGGAGACTTGTCCTGAAGTAATTGATAGTTGACAAATGTAAGTCGCTTTGGATAAAAGCATCTGCTGTAAATGTAGTTAGGGTAGGTCTACTATTGTATGTCTGTTTGAGAGACCTGATAGTTTGATCACTATACAATTGGTTGGATCACAGAATTAATTTATAGACCTTTTTTGTGTATTAAAAAGTAGCTTCACAAT
>JAODXP020000019.1:37984261-37986761 GCA_027497455.2 Sardinella longiceps | reverse complement strand
CACACACACACAATACACATATATGTACAGTACATAGACACACACACTATCACACACCTGTATACACACACACACACACAAACGCCCACACACACACACACACAAATATAAACATGCATACACACTCATGCACACACACAGACATGTAGACAATTAGAGAAACCAATAGAGATAGATGGAGAGAGACAGACAGACACACACACACACACACACACACACACCCATGCAGACACCCACATACACATTAATGTACACACAAACGCCCACACACACACACACACACACACACACACACACACACACACACACACACACATATAAACATGCATACACACTCATGCACACACACAGAAATGTAGACAATTAGAGAAACCAGAGAGATGGAGAGAGAGAGACAGACACACACACACACACCCCTGCAGACACCCACACACACATACACCCCCCCACACACACACACACACACACATACACACTCAAATACATACTCACACTCACAATCGCACACACAACACGCTGGAGTGAGGAAATAACTACGTTCACCTTCGGTCACAAAAAAAGAACCCGTGAATTGAGCAGTGGATCATAAATCGTGATTCCAGGCCGAAGTAATAGTTTAGATTATGGGTCTATTGTTCCAGGCCAAAGTAATAGTTTAGATTATGGGTCTATTGTTCCAGGCCAAAGTAATAGTTTAGATTATGGGTCTATTGTTCCAGGCCAAAGTAATAGTTTAGATTATGGGTCTATCGTTCCAGGCCGAAGTAATAGTTTGGGCATTTTGAATGCGTGGGGTTTGGGCTCCTCCCCCATTCCATTTGTGTTATATCAGATGGACAGTCGGTTGCATGCGGTGAGGTGGTGTTGGTAATGTAAAACACAGAGTGGATTTTCAGGATTTTCAGAGAGAGAGAAAGAGAGAGGGATGAGAGAAAGAGAGAGGGATAGAGAAAGAGAGAGGGATAGAGAAAGAGAGAAGGATGAGAGAAAGAGAGAGGGATAGAGAAAGAGAGAAGGATGAGAGAAAGAGAGAGGGATAGAGAGAAAGAGAGAGGGATGAGAGAAAGAGAGAAGGATAGAGAAAGAGAGAGGGATAGAGAAAGAGAGAGGGATAGAGAGAAAGAGAGAGGGATGAGAGAAAGAGAGAAGGATAGAGAAAGAGAGAGGGATAGAGAGAAAGAGAGAAGGATAGAGAAAGAGAGAAGGATGAGAAAAAGAGAGAGGGATAGAGAGAAAGAGAGAGGGATAGAGAAAGAGAGAAGGATGAGAGAAAGAGAGAGGGATGAGAAAAAGAGAAAAGAGAGAGAAAGAGCTGGTACTGAAGCTCACTAACACAATAACAAATACTAACACAAATAAAGCTCAGTCCAGTCCTGCTTCTCAAACACCAATTAGCATCAACAAAATTATGAATAAGATGAAAAATAACTATTTGGACCACTGGACAAACCAAATTAAGAACCAAAGTAGAATGAATGCATATCTGACCCTAAACAGAGAATATGAATTGGCTGAGTATCTCATCTCTGTCAGAGATAAGAAGCAGAGGCAGATCCTGACCAAGTACAGGCTAAGTGACCACAATCTTGCAGTAGAGACAGGGAGGCAAAGAAAAACATGGCTACCCAAAGATCAAAGATTATGTGGTCACTGTCAGGCAGAGAGGGTTGAGACAGAGGTGCATTTTCTTTTACATTGTGAAAAATTTGAGAACCTAAGGCAAATTTTCTTCCCCAAACTCCAAAATAATATAGCAAATTTTAACAACTTATCAGAAAGGGAGAAAATGGCAATACTCCTTGGAGAAGGGCCTTCAGCAACCCTTGCAGCACAATATGTCCTGGCATGTGACAACCTGAGGGTATCGAGCCACTAGTGTATCAGGCACAGTTTTTGGTCTGTGTGAACACAAACATACATACATACACACACACACACACACACACACACACACACACACACACACACACACACATCCATACTCCATCCATACTCACCCATACCCACACATACACATGTATAACATACACACTGGTTAAAAGGTAATACCAAGATTTATTGTTTGTTTGTCTTGTTACACATATGTCATACAACATATGTATATTTATGTATATATATATATATTTATATATATGTATATTTTGTATGTCATTGCTTTGGCAATAATGTTATTGTGACATTCATGCCAATAAAGCCTATTTGAATTGAATTGAATTGAAAGAGAGAGGGATGAGAGAAAGAGAGAGGGATGAGAAAAAGGAAGAGAAATAGATCTCTACCTTTCCTTTGACTGAGACTCTGAGATATGTAGGCTGCACATCCACGTCCATCAGAGAGGTGTCTAAATGCCTGTAACACACACACACACACACACACACACACACACACACACACACACACACACACACAGCACAATGAGTGGTGTTTAGGATGAGGTGCTGCCTCCTTATTTTGTTACGTGTGACGCAAATATACAGTAAACCTGTACACACAGACACAC
>JAODXP020000019.1:37900114-37946764 GCA_027497455.2 Sardinella longiceps | reverse complement strand
ACCAGCAATCTTTGGGGTAATTAACTTTGGCTTGTAGTCAAGCTGTGACAACCATCCAGAGGGTTTTTGAAAAGACTACTACCAGAAATCAGGCAAAACATGAGGAATGTTATCTGAGAGGGTGTGGGAATTGTGCAATCTTGTGTGTCTTGACCCTGTTGGTGAACAAAAACATCTACAAAATCATTTTATTTGGCTGAAGGTTCATATTTTTGTAGATAAACATAGATGTTGATGGGCATATGTACTGTATGTCGGTATGGGCCTTACACTGGTAGATGAGCTTATCACTAAATGTGAGCATAACAGGAGGACTGATTAAAAGCTTTCATGGAGAAAAGTGCAGTAGCCTGTTTTCAGAAATGAAAATAACAAAATCTGAGCTTTTGCCATGAGGTAGGACCAAGAGCAACAATTCTGTTTTTCTGTTGACAAGAAAACTGCTCTGGGCTCGGTCTAAGACACCATGTTTGTTTCCCATTTACAGGGCCAGGACAGGACAGGGTGTTTTTGAATATAAACATCCAATGACCGCCGGTGGACAAAGAGAGCCAGTTGGCAGAATGTAAATGAAGTTATCTGAGGAGCAATGTTTCAAAACTTCAAACTCATGTACCTTTTAACCTGCCAGTTAGCGCTGATATTGATATACTGCAGTGCTTTGTTGCTTTCCATACTCCAACTGCCTTTCTTGCATTGGACTGAAGAACCCTGTTTGATTAACTAATGGCTCTGTAAGACGAGCTAAAAGAACAAAATGCTCCGATGCCCTTTCATGGTAGTGAAGGAACAGAGGCATGGATTTTTGTTCCACTCAATTTTGGCTGTCAGAAAGAAAAATAGAGAAATACATAAACCATGTGCAATATTCATGCATCAGAGTGGCTGGGCTGACCGCCTATCTCCTAGAGGGGTGGGAAGACAAGAGAAACCAGCCAACAGGAATGGACTCAGATCAGAGGCATACATTTGCCACGGAGCTCCAGTATTTGAAATTAGATTAGTGATTCACAGAATCGCTAGTTTTGATTCATTATCAGTTCATTCATCCGTGTATTTATCTGCCAGTCTGTTAATAGGCCTACTCAGAATTTTGGGGTGCAAATAGACAGCTGTCTGAACTCTGTCTGAGTGCTGGGGTGATGTTTGGAGAGAGGTTTAGAGAGTTACTTATCAACTTTGCTGGTGGTCCTGGCTGAAGTGCTGCTCACATCCTCTGGGCGACACAGCAGGTGTGCAAACACTCTCTGCTCAGTCATCCAGTGGCCACTCCACTCATTCTGTTTGGAGATGACACCCAGGCCTTTAAATTTAAACACTGGCTTGGCAGATTCAAATACAGAATCCTGAGACTAGAGTAATTCTTTAGTGTCAAGGATCATTTTATTAGTTTTGATTCTCTTCTCTCCAAATAATTGGACTAGAGTAGTGCTGAGTTACTGTGTAGCTTTGGCTTATGAGTTAACAGTGATTTGAGTTCTTGTTCTCGTCCGTTTATTGATGTAATCCCTTATGGCCATAAATAAATGAACATAGCCAGACAAAACAGTATGAGCTAGTACCCAATGAGTTTGTGTGTGTAGCATGTGTAACTAAAATTAAGTAAATAGCTCTAAATTCTCTGTCTTAGATGAAGGTGACCTTGTTTCAAAACAGGCAGGTGATAAAGGACGTCATGTTGCTTGCGGAGCTTTTGGTGGCAAACCTGATTTCTGAGTGTTTGATGCTGAACATATGGCACTGTAAAAGGCCTGGTGTCATGTCTGAGACTATACGTTCACATACAGCTGACAACAGGAAGTGAATCTGGTGCTTTTCAGCTCACAGAATCACATTAGGATGAATAAGCAGGACTCTGCCAGATGGGATTACAACTCAAGTCATTATTAGCCTAACAATCTTTTCTCCCTCATTCTCACAACTTTACATCATGATGGAAACTTTTCACTTATTTTATCCAATTCTGTCAGACCTGTTCTGTCCTCCACCTTCTCCCCCTTCAGCTTTTTTTCCAGCCACCATATCTCTGCCATAAACCCATTATAGCTGATAGGACTCCACGTCATGACCATTACGCATTACGCAAATATTTACATTTAAAACCATATAACACAGATTTGGTATTGCATTCACTTCATCTTAGTCTTCTTACAGAAACCACGAGAGAGAGAGAGAGAGAGAGAGAGAGAGAGAGAGAGAGAGAGAGAGAGAGACCAATGATGCTTTTCCAAATAGTTAACATATGACTCTTTCAATGAAAGGCTTTGTAGAGGCAAAGCATGGCACCATCTCTGTGAAAACTGAGGAGGCATCTCACAGAGATGCAAATTCAAATATCACATGAAATTAAATCTTATTAAATGTTCAAAATTTGATCTTTAAAAATACTTTTGCAGATTAGTTACTGTGGGAAATCCCCACAAATGTCCATTTTGACATTAACATCGCTGAGTGGCCTAATCACATGACTTGACAAACTAAGCATCAGCGACTCAACTAAAAGAATTCTCCCTCAAGCATGGTGAATTATGTGTAACGATAAAATAATTCCCATAAATGTTACCACTAACTCCCAATTTTGATTTTGCTTCAAATATATGGATAAACATTACACTGGAGAGGGACTTCAAAGGATGAAAGATTGGAATGGCAACAATTCTTTTCACTTGGCTGACAGGCCCATAAATCTGCCTTTACTTGTTGGTAAATAGAGAGGAATAATTGTATTCTACTCAGAGTGGTTGTTATGGCTCGAAATAGAAGGGCCTTCAGCAAGTGAAAAGCCAGGTGATAATTTGAAACCTCAGCTCTTTTTATACAGCTTAAGAATGTGTGGCTGCAGGTTTGTCCCCTCCCCTGTATTTCTTCCCTGCTGTAGCAACATATATCATCAGATATGGAGATCTGTAGGGGCGACGCTGAGGAAGTGGAATAGCAAGAGTGGAAGGCTACCAGCTCATTGAAGATGATAGCCTTCATCTATTACCCAACGTTTTCCTTGTTTCCTTTTCCCCTTTAAAACAAACTTTATCTTAATTTCTAATTCAGCTGTGATATCAGAAGCAAAAATATAAGAATTTAACTTCCTTAATTCCTTAATTAAAATGAAATAACATCAACCTACAATAAAAGTCAACAACATCTGTGCTAAAATAGGCCTAAAAATAATTGAATCAAGAACTGAACTAAAAAAAGAAAAGATTTATATATAGGCAACATGTCTATATCTATCAATACATCACAAAAGCCACCACATGTGAAGTCTGAATTAGGCTGAAGTACCACACGTCTCTGTGAAGACACACGTTGTGTTCATGTCTAATCCCGGCATATCAATTTGGAGCTGTTTCTTTACATGCTTGCCACAGCCTACTAGTCTAATATGCTTCTCGGTTGGCTTTTTTGCTCCACGATAGGTGACATCTATGTGTACTAGCCTGTCCTTAGAGATGAGGTCAGGGCGGAGAGGAGGTTAAATGCTGAGGGGGGTTCTTTTTCATTTCTTTCCTTTTTTTAAGCGTCCGTACACTGGCTTAGTTCGTGGTGGGAAATGAGACAAGTCACCCCACCATCGGTACGCGTGCAGATTCAATGCGCGGGACAACGAAACGACTGACAAAAGTGAGTTTTGCAAGTGGACATGAACTTCAGGCAGTGCATTGCGCGGGGAACTGGAAATAACACTGAAATGCACTTCGCACAATTCTCCAAAAGTGGTGATATGTGTTGTTGTCCTTTTCCGCGTTCTTAAGAATGGAAGAAACTAAAGTGACTAACAGCACCGTCTCCTCGCGGGGCATGATACCTACCATTCCCTCGGTGATGTTCATCTTTGGGGTGGTGGGCAACGTCATCGCCATCGTTGTGCTTTGCAAATCCAGAAAGGAGCAGAAAGAGACAACGTTTTATACTTTAGTATGTGGTCTTGCTGTTACGGATCTTTTGGGAACTGTTTTAGCCAGTCCAGTCACCATCGCTACCTATGTCAAAGGCTCCTGGCCGGATGGGGACCCGCTGTGCCAATATTTCGGATTTGTCGTACTTTTCTTTTCATTAGCCGGGCTTAGTTTAATATGCGCAATGTCCATAGAAAGATACCTGGCAATCAATCATGCTTATTTTTACAACGAATATATCAACCAGAAGCTGGCAGGCTTCACACTTTTCGCCATATACATGTCCAACATACTTTTTTGTGCGTTACCAAGCATGGGTTTTGGAGAGGTAAAAATGCAGTACCCGCAAACCTGGTGTTTCATTGACTGGAGAAGTAATGTGACTACAAACGCAGCCTACTCATACATGTATGCGGGGTTAAGCTCTGTTCTCATTCTAGTGACTGTCATCTGTAACGTTCTGGTGTGCGGGGCTCTGATCCGAATGCACCGGAGGTTCGTACGGAGGATGTCACTCGGGAATGAACCGGGACGGAATTCAGATTTCGGAAAAAGACGCAGCTTTGGTCGGCTGGCGGGCGCAGAAATCCAAATGGTCATTCTACTGATTTGCACATCTGCCGTCATCCTAATTTGTTCAATTCCTCTTGTTGTAAGTGTCTAAAATATTTTGCACTCCTCTAAACATGAAGAAAAAAACATAATATAATTTACTACAACCATTTGGTATGGCAGCGGTTTAGGTAAAATCACATTTAAATACATACTGTAGGCTACTGGTCCTGAAGCCACTAGTTGCACATCACTCATCATTGATAGAGACAAGCACTGTATATCCAATGAGTATGCATACAAAATTTTGTTGTTTTATGTTGTTATAATTAGGTTAACTCAGTTAACCTCAAATTGTCAGTAAGGGTCCTATTTGCACATTTTGAGTCCCATTATGACACGGTTATGCATTAGGCCAGGTTGATTCTCATGTTTGCATAAAAAAACACTTCAAGTCATGTGTTTGCATTATAGTCGGGATAATGTTTCCACATTCTAGGAATGTTAAGAGGCTATCAGAGTCAGTCGGTCAGAGCCGTCACTCGGTCTAATGTGGCTTAGGGATTTGTTGAGAAAAAGTACAAGAAAAAAAATCTGATTTATTTGAGAACTAATAGACTCATACTTGGATTTAGATAGGTACTCAAACATGTTCTTTTTCATAGACTCACACATGCAGAGAGAGAGAGAGAGAATGTATACAAACTACCACATCCATGTAACATTACATGATGACTTGTGTAAGAGTTATTCAAGCACAAGATGAGGTTCAAAACAGCACATCAGATTTGCAGTGGCAGTGGCTGGATTACATTTGGCGCTTGCTCTCTTCTCAGTGCTGCTGGTGCTACTGGTGATGGGACAAGAGAGCCAGCCCAGCCCTAATGCCCAACGCTAGCCTTATCGTCAGATGGGTTCAGGTTCCCCTGAGCCTCGGCCTGGGAGAAGTTCTTGGAGATGCATTAGCCGTAGTCTTAGAAAACCAGATGGTTGCTCCACTGGCAGATGTCAGTGCTGTTGTTTGCAGCTCAACAGGAAGGAGTCCCATTGTGTCTGCTGATGTCATGTCACTAAATCTGTCTGGGGACTTTAAAAACACACTGGGTTACAGTAACATTGTCTCCCAAATTGATCAACCAATGTTATTTTTGGATTATTCTTTATGCAACTGGTTCACTTTCAAAAATGACATTCTCTGCAAGTTGGTCTTTGTTGCACATTCTTGTCCTATCCGTCAGAAATGTGCTCATACTTGTTGTGAAGGATTACAGCAGCAAAAAGGAAGCAATTCTTTTAACTGCAGGAGAAAAGCTAGCTTGGACCTGCTGTATAATGCAATTATGTATACTATGTCATATTATGGATATATGTAATGATATTTCTCTAGACCCCAAGCTTGAACGTCTGCTGTGCCAGAATTAATCGTAGAACTTTACAGTCTCCACTTGCCATTCTCAACATTGATAACAAATTGGTGAAGGTCATAGGTTACCGGAGGGCCCGTAGAGTAACTTAAATGTAATGCAACCGTAATGTAACGCCTTACATTTTCAAACACAAAACACTAATATTGTAATGTAAGGGATTCCTTTAAAATTTTAGTAACAAGTAATAAATAACGCATTACAGTTTTGCAGTAACTTGCCCAACACTGCTGATTGGTCTCTCTCTCTCTCCCTCTGTTTCTCTCTTTCTGTCTGGTCTACGCATGGTGTTAATCTAGGCCCAGGTGTTCATTAACCAGCTGTACCTGACAGAGGTGGAGAAGAGGATTGAGAAGAACCCTGATCTCCAAGCCATCCGGATCGCCTCCATCAACCCCATCCTTGATCCCTGGATCTACATTCTGCTGAGGAAAGCAGTGCTCCTCAAGCTCATCCAGAACATTAAGTGCCTCTTCTGTAAAGTGGGGGCCTGTCACCCGGGGCAACAGGGAGTCCAGGGGACGTTCCACTGTCGGGATGGACAGCAGCTCTCATCCATCATCTCACGGGACGGGGGCTCGATGGTGTCCCGTGACCTGAAGGACATCAGCAGCACCTCACAGACTCTCCTCTACCTGCCCGAAGGCTCCGAGGGCTACAGCTGGCAGACGGAGCTGTCCGTCACAGAGCCACAAAGGTCCCAGGGCCCCGCCCCCAAGGCAGGGGATAGGCCGAGCCCCGTCTCAGATGAGCCGTCATCACAGGGGACAGAGCTGCCACCAAACACCTTTCACCTGAGCTATCAGACATTCCAGAAGGAGAGCATCTGAAAGAATGGGCAGGACAAATGGAAATGGACAAACTGAAAAGCCTGTTGATCGATGGGACTTTTTGCACCTCCCACACAAACAGGCATTTCACCACACACATTGACTCAGTGAAATACACATGCACTTACTGTAACTCGTTCCTTCAGTTACAAACATAGCTAGCATAAACTATGGCTCAGTCCAGATTCAAAGGCAGCTGAGGAAAGATACTTCCATCAATAATGAAATGTAAGTCAGATGGTTAAGAGTGTTGGATAGTGGCTACAGATTTAGACTTATTTATGCCAGGTAATAGTAATAATGTTAAGAAGGCTCTTCACTGACAACCGTAGACAAGCGTGGTGCCAAACTACAGACAGATGCCAGGCAAAAGAGACGAAGGGAAGAGTCTGTTCATTTTATCATGACATTTCACCTAAATGATGTCAAAATGAACAAGCTAACCACTGTCTTTGTATGTCTACTTGATTTCAATATGTAGCCGCCATTACAGCACTTCACTTGTAGGATGGATATTTCTGTATACTGAGATTCTATATGTGTAAAATGAATAAAACTATGAAATATGATCTTAAACCATCCATGTACAGTATGCATTAAATAGTGCAGACTTTATAAGCTGTGTTCAATTTATTTCAAACATGCTTTTACAAATAATTTTATAAGTTGAATTTTTAGTAAAATAGTTGGCAACATTTTTGAGATCTATAGGAATGAATTCAAACTACTCTACATTACACGATGAACGATGTGTTACAATAAAAGAAAATATCGAATTATATACACAGATGAATGTGGTCATCATTAGGAAGTTAACAAATAAATAGTGAAGTGGTCAGCTCTAAAACTGCAGCGGGATGTTTTTCATAACTCTTCCCATACACGCATGCTCACACACGTTCATACATGCACAAACAAACACATCATGTTTTTATTTCCATCTGGGTTCAGGACTGCAATTTCAGGATCAACAAATCCACAGGCTGACTAATAAGACCACTTTAGATCCATGAAGAGTAAGAGCACTTCCCTCCTCTCTCAAGAAACAGCAACAATAAACACGGTCCATGGCATGTCTGCCATGCCGAGCGATTAAAGGGAAACACGGGGCATGGGGAGGGAGAGACAAATATTCTCTTCAATCAAACACTAACACAGAGAGTGAGAGAGGGAAGAGAGACTCCCCAGTATCTAAAGCTATTAGACTAATCCCAGCAAACAGATGCCTTCTTCTGGGCACTAGAAACACACACACAGGGCCGCGGTTCAACTGTGGGGGGCCGCAGGCAAAATTAAAAAAAATAAAAAAGTTCCAAGGGAACCAAGGAAACTTTTTTTTTTCTTAGTCATTCTGGGATTTTGCCAGAGACTATTTTCATTTTAGTTCCAGGGCTGCCTTGACTGTCACTCTGGGGTGGGGTGGAAGATTTAGCCCCAGGATGTTGGCAGGCAGAGGAGAGGGGCTCTCGGCACTTACCTTTTCCAGATACACTTTCTAAACCTGCTTAAGTCAAAAATGACACTTCCCCCTCAATTACTGTCCATTCCCTGGAAGAGCTCCTGATTCTTCAGAATCAATACCCAGACTTGGAACAAGCTGTTCACTTGTGATAACAAAGCAACACCCAGTCTTAAAATAGCAGGTCTTTGGTCCAGACTTGTGAGTGATATGAGAGCTGAGCTGTCAGAGTGAGGATCCCAGAGTGAGGCTGCAGAGACAAGGCTGGTGCTGCACAGCACACGCTGCTGCGGTGGCTGGGGATGACCACAGCTTTAGGCTAGGAATCTGCTAACCCCTCTGTGCTAATGCTTGCGTAAACATGCGGGAGGCTCTGCATGCAGGCTTAACTCGGGAGTTCAAAGCTAGGATCAGCTGCTAGTTCCCATGAAATCATTTCTGAATGGAGCATAGGCCTCCGTGAATTAATGCGTCCAGCCTGTAAGCAAGAGTCATTTACATGTGACAGAGGCCAGTTTGGGGGTGTTATCTTAAGGCAATTACATCATCTAGGCAGTAAGTGTCAACATACATCACACAGATCATCTTTTTTTTAATAAAGGTCTGTAGTTGGAAAGAAACATGTTCATGGTTGTACTTTCTCTGAGGATACCATCTCTTATGTACTTGTTTTGTGATTTTGTTTTTTTTATTAATCCAGCCTTATTTGCACTTCCCATGACAGATGAGTAGGACACATCGATTCCTGGACATGAGAGTGTCTTGAGCAAACATTTTAATCTTTAGTCATGGGATTAGTGACCAACCAGGGAAGAAATTCTGGCTTCCTATCAGGATACTACCCACAACTATGTGTCCGTGTGTGTCGTGTGTGTGTGTGTGTGTGTGTGTGTGTGTGTGTGTGTGTGTGTGTGTGTGTGTGTGTGTGAGAGAGAGAGAGAGAGAGAGAGAGAGAGAGAGAGAGAGAGAGAGAGAGAGAGAGAAAGAGAGAGAGAGAGAGAGAGTGGTTAGGGTGGTGTTTGCGTATCCTGCCTTTCAGGTGCACACTAAAACATGATTTGAATTTGAATCACTTCTAATAAGATGTTTGATTGCGAGATCAAAGGCTTGCGGTAACTAAAGACAAGAGAGAGCAGAAGAGCCTATCAGATCCTTCTCCTTGAGTCACTGCCTGACGCACTGGCTTTACCAGAGCCCACACAACACAGATTGGACTGGATATACGCAGCTTTGATTTCTGTTTACACTGAGCTCATTTAGATCATGTTGGACCTCTCAGTTTCACAGCCTCCTCATTCTTGTCACCAGAGGTTACCTGGGAGGCCAGTGGAACTGCCCAGAGAGCTATTAGTTCCTGTGATGCTGCAGTGCGTGGCACAACACTGCATTTCTGCATGGGCTTCTAAAGGAATGAAAGTAATGGCACATGGCATTAGCACAGTAGTAATGCCAGCGTCTGTGAGGCAAACAGAGGGAACATAGTAACAGAGCTCAGGGCTTATTAGGAGAAGATCTGAGGGCACATTTTTTATGTTCCTGTCAACATTCAAACAGGTTCCACAAAACACAAAGAAGAGAATTACAACTCTCATTCAAGCATTACTACTTAAACCTTTGTAGGGTTGCAGTCCAATAACGACAATAGACACCTGTTAAATCAACGTATAGGATTACATATCTCACATTTATTTCTCTTATATGACCACATTTCCTCTACTGGAAGCTCATCTCCAAAGAGAGAGAGCGAGAGAGCCTGGGAGTGCACAAACACAGGGTTCAGTCAGCAGTTGGTGTTCTGTAAACGTTGTGATATGTTGTGGGTGTACATGCCTAGACCTGAAGAATCGTAAGCACCTAAAATAATCCCATCATCCCCCAGGGCCTCTGGAGAGAAGCAAGGGCCCTTAATCTTAGCCAGCATGAATGAATCCACAATAATTACTCAAGTATGGTACAGCCAAGTGTGCAAATAAATCAGGGGATGTTTGCGCTGGCTGTGTGTGCCCTTGTGGATCTCAGAGAGCACTGATTGGCTACAGAGCTCACCTCAACTGAGTGACATGATTTGGAAACTGATTTCCTGTATTGTAGAACTAAGTGGGCAAGTTTTAGGATCTCAATTAATCTTTAAGAAGTATGTGGGTCAAAAAAAAGAAAAAAAATCTGATAAAAGGAACCATTGAAAGAGATGATTGTGGGTTTTTGTTTTTTTCAGAAGAGGGAGAGAGACAAGATCTCAGCAGGAGGCAGTCAAGTCATACACCATGTTATCTGGTCTCAACAAAACTGTAAACCATGTCTGAAGCAGACCCACCTGAACCTGAACAATAAACGACAGTGACTCCAGTGGCCCAAAATACTCAGGTCCAGAAAGGCTATCTTATGATGCAGTCACAGCCTCCTTCTTCATTTCCGACCCAACTTCCTGCATAAACGTTGGGATATTCGGTGTTTGTTTTCTCGCATCTGTGCGACATGTCCCCTCCGCCAATCAGGCCATCTCTGTTTTCATTTGGATCTCTCCGGATTCCGAAAGAAAATAAACTCTCCCAACCTTGGGAAAAGAATTCTCTCCAGCATAGCATGACAATCCCTGAATTTGGAATTGGGTGACACCATTGGAATGGTGGACGTGAGGCTGGACTCTGTGAAGGAAAGTTCATGTTTAAACCTCTGGCCTTTCTGTAAGCAGAGAACGGCCTCTGAGCACTGTTGACTCCACAACGGATCTGGAGGTGATCTAATGCTGTTCCTGTGGATAAGATTGGGAGGACTGGAATGTGGATGGCAAGATTAATCCATACAGTATTAGGGATCAATTTAAGGATAGCTCCCTAATTAGTATAGAAGTATTGATATTCCATTTCTTACAGTTCCTTAAACATGTTAGACATAGCCTACAAAGTGATTTATTGATTTATTTTACTTGATCTATCTATCTATCTATCTATCTATCTATCTATCTATCTATCTATTAATGTTTTTCATATAAATGCACAAAGTGAAAGATGAAGAGCGGGAGGAAGAAAGAATTGATGAATCTAATAATCCTAGGGGAAGAATAAATGCTGCAGTCTGTGTTGTTGTGAATGTGTGTTTGAAGGTGTCCCCCCTGTGGTGAGGAGAGGAAGTACACATGCTTCCCTCTGGGCCACTCCAGTCTCCTGCTGTAATCCAAACAGGCACAAGTCACAGTAACCTCTCACTTTCACAGGGACACAAGCACACAACACCAAGAACCACAGGTGAGGAGCCTGGTAAATAATGGACTGTAAAGCAAAAGAGTTCACAGTATGTCTGAGGTTTTGTTGTATGCCACAAAGAGGAATTAAGACAAGAAGTGCTAATATATTTAGCCTGTCCTTGCCCCCTAAAGAAACTGCAAAATGAAGGTATAAACATCGATAGATTCCACCATCCCCATAGATAACATCCATAGATAGTGGGGAAATTGCCCATGTCTATTCAGAGATAATGGCATTACCCCCCTGCATTACTGTAATCAAAGGCAGTTAGAACAAACAACTCAAGTAGACAGGCTAACAGATATGACAAAAACAGGAATTTTTACAAATTTCAAGAAATTAAAGGAAAGTACTGGAGTGAATTTCAAGCATAACCCTGTTGAAAGAGCTTGCTAAATGCGCTAGTTAGCAAGTGGAACAAAATAATTTGGTACAGCACAGACCAAACGAGAACGCAAAAGCGAACAGGCCCTTTACACTGAATCAATGGGACTTGGCTGTTGGAAACCGAAAGTAAGATCTGAGGTTACATTGACTCAATGTAAAGTGTTTCACATTCGCGTTAGGTCTATGCTGTTCGAAATTCTTTCATTTCATGCAAAATATATTGCTGGTAGAAGGCTCGTGCAGCAGGGCTATGCTTGAATTCACTCCGGTATATTCCTTTAAATGAAATATTGGATGAGACATGTGAGGTAAATATTGTAAATGCTTGCAGTCAAATGATGAGAGATGAGAAGTTTGAGCTGAGCTGATATTCCCACAGGTTTCTTCTTACAGGTGAGCAACTAACACAAGTGTGTGTGTGTGTGTGTGTGTGTGTGTGTGTGTGTGTGTGTGTGTGTGTGTGTGTCACATGACATGACAAGACAATAGAATAGTTAATGAAGCAATGACAATAGTGCTTATGGTTTGTGGAGCCCAGTAGGGCCAGTGCTGCTAGAGCTTGGCAGCCGATGGACTCAGCTGGGCTGCCTCTTGGCTCCAGCACCCTGGCAGTAGGCCACAGTATCACAGGTCAAAGAAGTCGTCTTTCACTCTGGACTTACGGGAGCCAGTTACAGTTACACTGCAGTAAATAAATTAAAGATGCCCTCCAAAGAGAAAAAAGCAGCAGCCGAGGCGGGTGGCGGAGGAAACCGAAGAGGAGGATGACGAGGCCAGGGAGTGGGAACCGAAGACGAAGAGGAAAAGCGAGGTCAGTGGCACAGATTGCACTGGCAAGACCAGGAAGAGCCGTCAGAGAAACTCAGAAGAGTCGGAGTCACTGAGTGATGCGTCTGATGAGCGAGGGGCAAGGAGGAAGAGGGAAGGCAGTGGGAAGCTAAAGCCAAAGCCCAGGAGGAAGAAGAAGAAGAAGAAGAGAGCCCAGGAGGAAGAGGAGGATGAGGTGAGCAGTGATGGATCAGACAGGAGTCAGCGGAGCAGCAGTGACAGCGAGCATGCAAAGCCCAAAGACAAGAAGAAGAGAGCAGAGAAACTTCCGGATGTTGTGTTAGTGAGCAAAGGAAACAAGGAGAGTAAGAGGAGATCGTCTTCTGGAAGGGACGACAGCATGGGTTCCAAAGACAAGAAATCCAAAGATGGGAAGAAAAAGAAAGACAAAGAAGAGGAGGACACAGCTGAGCAGGGTGACGGGGATGAAGACTCCAAGAAGAAGAAAAAAGACAAGAAGGGCAAGAAAGGAGCTGACAGTGATGAAGATAACAAGAAAGGCAAAGGCAAAAAGAAATCCAAGCAGCAGGACTATGTGGAGATCTATGAGACTGAACTCAAAAACTACAAGGGAGAGATAACGGAAAACTATGAGGATGAGTATCACAAGAAAAAAGGTAAGCTTGTGTGCCTTCAGCCTTTTTATCTGAGAAAACTGAGAAAGATTTCATGGATTTGTTTGGACATGATCCCCACGCTAACCATGATCCCATTTCACCCACTGCCTCACCTGTTTCAATTAATCAGTTGATCATGCAGATAAGCCACCATAGCCCAACTAGAGCCAGATCTGGGAATGGCTCCTTTGGAACAGTCCAGGGAAAACCAACAGTTACGTTTGAAAGGAAGAAAAATAGGAAGAGACTGTAAAATGTCATATTTTTCTCAAATGTTATCATTAGTTTGATGTACATTTTGTCAGGCGGTGGTATTTGTGTGATGTAGAAGCATATCCTTAATTAGGAGTCTGCTGCTGTAAAATGAATGATGTGTAGCCTACAGGGGAGTCCACTGGCGTGTGGCAGGTGACACTATAGCCGACTCTGTGCTCTTGATGAATGGTCGGGGTCTGGAGTCGACCACTGGAGTGGATCTGCTGCCATATGTCTCAGTGTCAAACAGCAGCCTGTGTTACACACACATGAATTATACATCAGCGCTTACTAAGGCAGCCTTGCTCATGACACTTCTGTGGGGTCCTAAGGACTGCCATCAGTCTTGGCCTTTGGTATTCTTTGCCCTCAATGGTGCCTTCCTGGCAGCGCCGCCTCAAAGGCACTAAACCCCCCAATTAACAGTTAGGGTAAGGATTGAGGGGGTTAGGGTTAGGGATCAGGTTTAGGTAGTGCCTTTTAGGCTATGCTGCCTGGAAAGTGCTGTTGGGGGTATATATATTAAAAAAAAAAAAAAAAAAAGATTGAGGTTAGTCTCTCATGTCCTGCTCTTTGTGTGTGGCCTTGCACCCCTGCCAGTGTATGAGGTGGTGACCATCACGGGAGATGTCAGCGGAGCGGGCACAGATGCCAACGTGTTTGTCACTCTGTTCGGAGACTATGGCATCACCCCTAAGCTGCATCTTTCAAGCAAGTGAGTTCTTGCATGAAATTGGCACCAACACACTCCTTACTTTTTGTCATATCATGTAACAAACAAAAACAAATTCCCTGAGATCATCAGCCTTCTTTTTTATCTTAAAAAATATATATGACTGTCATGTAGTGAGCTAGGATCAGTAGACTCAGTAGAACAGTTGAACAGTAGTTGAAGCTGTTGAAGGCATTCAGAGTGTTAAACCTTGTTATTTCTCTCCAACTCCACAGCACAGAAAAGAGGTATTTGAAGCATTTTCACTTTAAATTGTCAATGAAAGGGAAACTAGTCACGGATTACTTCCTGATTGTGTTGTGATGTCTGACTGAGCCTTTTAATTACTGGACATGATATTCTAGAACCTTCTACCATGGGCCTTGTGAGCCTTTGTGCACGGATCCATAACCGTATAGCCAATCCATTAAAAATGCAGAAATCTCCTCAGCCATGACATGAAAGTGTTCGAGCAGACAATGTCACACACTTGTACACATCCCTCATATCCATGACAAAGAGGGGGAAGGCCCTCTGTCAAATTGCATCTCATAATTCAAGACAAGTGATGTCGTAATGCCACTGATCTCAAAATGATTTCTTTTAAGATTGTTATTATGGCTACTGCACAAACTTACACGTGAAGAATTATTCTGCCCTAATCATCCGGGATTAGTTAATTCATCACAGATCTTATGGTCCTCACATCAGGCGTACAGGCCCACCATGGTAAAAGGCTAGAAGATTAATGTGCAGTGCTCACAGGGGGGATCAAAAGGTTCTCTCAATAATGCATAGCACAGTGTTGCGTCTTTTTCCATCCTTTGAGATAAAAAACTGCAACACAGTACTATGTATTTCTATTTCACTCCTAGTGAAGTTGACATTAGTGGAGTATGTGTGCTTTAGTTATGCATGGCATTGCATACGGGGGATCACTGCAATGGCATGTATACAAGGCTCCTGATGAAGAACATTATGGTGGTCTATTATTTTGCTTCTTGTTTTTATGCGTGTGACTGACAATACAGTACAGTATGTGTTTTAAATAGCTACGCCATGAGGTGCAGAATGACGTCACTATTGAAAACACACTACTGTAAATGTGACTGATTTGAAGATTTGAAATTAGTTTTTGTTTTGCTGAGTTTCTGCTTTTATTATGCACTGTCCATAGTTCAGTGAGGATGGTGTTTGGAGACATGGGGTGGTATTCTCCTAGGTGTTTAAGTAAAAAACAAATGCTTAGTGCAAGCTGAAACACATGGAGCCAAGCACTTTTTTGGACTTAAGTTCCTGGGAGAATTACCAGCCATGCTGCAGTTTACAGTATTTGCAATACATATAAAATCAGGAGCAGGGGTACCTAAGGCTAATGTAGCAGTTGGTCATGTGATTCTTGTGTTAGAATGGACTAATGGACCACACAAGGGTAAGTCTCATCCCCAGAGGGATTTCTGATTATGACCAGGATCCTTTCATTTACTAGTTCTTGCTTGTTGGATAATGTGTGGTTCTGTAGTAGTTTTGTTCCATAGAATCATCTTCAGCTGCTACTGTGTGGATGTGCCAGCTAGAGTAGGATTGGTGTTAGATAGTCAATAACTGGCACTGGTTGAAATGTAAGAAGAGAATTGATGCCATGTATCTCTTTCTCATTTATTACAGGAGCAGAACGGCTTTCGAGAAAAGCAAGACAGATGTTTTTCGCCTCAAGACCCACAATGTTGGACCTCTGAAAAAGCTAAGGTATTTCTTGCCATAAAGCAAAGCAAAATCTCTTAAATTATACAGACATGTTTTTATCTGCTGTTAATCCATTCTGGGTTCATGTGTTGTCAGAAGAAAGTGTTCATTAATAATTGAAATGACTTGTCTAATATGACATGGTTTTGATACAGATTTGCTAACATGGTGAGTTCCACATGTGATATAGCCCCCATACCTGCCTCCTCACAGAGCCAGCTGTCCAGCCTGAGCAGAGCCGTCCTGTGCTGAGCTCACTGTCCCTCTCTGTGTGAGAATGTGAGATGTGTGTGTGTGGAGACACATGTACAGAGGGGTGACATTTGCTCCTTGTCTGTGCTCCAGAATCGAACATGATAACACAGGCTTGAATGCCAGTTGGTTCCTGGACCGCGTGACTGTGACGGACATGAACAGGCCTCACCTGCGCTTCTACTTCGCCTGCAACAACTGGCTGAGCAAAGATGAGGGAGACCACCTGTTTGTGAGAGACCTACTGGGCAGCTCCGACCCCATGGACATGCCAAAATGTGTGTGCGTCCCCTTTCCATGTGCACAGAGAACACACCAGTGCGGCTGGTGTTTTTGCTAACTCCAAGTGCTAGCTAATTTCCTTTTGTAATGCAACAGGCAAGGGATTCCATATGAAAATAGAAAGAAGAATCAAAAGTTGAGAATATCTTGTAGAATATCTTGTAAATACTGTAGAACGTTTTGCCAGTTAAAGATGTTTACACTGATTTGCCTCAACAAGACTAGGGATTAAGGCTGATAATGGAGTGGTGGTGAATTATAATTTATGACACACTGTTGTTTCCATGTCTGTAAAGGTTGACGTATGGCCTACTGTATTTACTGTTATATGTTTGTTTCATTTCAGACAACAAATATGTGGTCAGTGTGTTTACAGCTGATGTGAAGGGAAGTGGAACAGATGCAGATGTCTTCATCAATGTTTTTGGAGAGTTTGGAGACTCAGGTAAATTAAAAATTAAAGTGAGGAAGTGGTCAGTGGGCCATTTTTAAAAATGGCACAATTCTATAAACATTGTCATGAAAGAAAGGCTAACATAAAGCTGCATGCATATAGACCCAACATGCAGGCTATCATTGGCAGAACTATTTCAACGAGACCTAGACCACCTATATGGACTTGAGAGTGACAGATGTAATTGAAGTTATTTTTCCTCACCAATTTCCTACAGGGGAGAGGCGACTGGACAATGACAAAAATAACTTTGAGAGAGGTACGGAGGACAAGTTTACCATTGAGGCACCAAACTTGGGCAAAGTGCGTAAAATCACAATTGGCCACAACAACAAAGGATCATCAGCAGGCTGGTTTGTGGACAAGGTAGGCAAGCTTGGCCTTAAGTTACACTTAGTAGGCTAGATTAATATTGCAGTAGGATTTCCAGCAATAGCCTTTCAAAAGGACCAGGGGGAATTTGTTAGAATCAAACAACAACAACAACAACAAACAAACATAGTACAGTATAGTCTACTGACAATAACTGTATCAATTGCGTATAGACATCCTCTATGAAAAGGATACATCTAAAAACTTAATGACCCCCCCAAAATTTAAGGAAGTTGTGGCTTGAATCTAAAAGAAATAATTTTATATTATTTACAGACAACAAATCTCATGCTTTGCTTTTCTCTCATATTTTCTCCTAGTGTATTAATTAATGTTTGTTTATGCACTTAATAGTGTGTTTTTTTATGCTGCCCAGCCTCCCTCTTACTCTATGGTACTTAAGCTGGGCTGGGCAGGGCACATTGTCTCTGCAAATGAGATCATTTTCTCTCGCTGATTAGTCACCCTATCTGCAGCTGAAAGGAAACACCAGCTTATTTTACAGGATTATCTTACCCGGCCGCCGAGAGCCACTCTAGCTGAGGAATCTCCTGTTAGCTAGCACGCAGCGACAGCATGCCTTCTGTCTAACGCCGCTCACCTGCATCCTGATGCTAGTGCAGTTGAACTCATGCTCTGGTTCTGTTACTGTAGGCTTCTCACTACAGTAATTGCCTTACACTGACAACTCAGGAGGAGAGACAAATGTAGTCTGTGGCCCTTTGCCAGTACAGTGTGCATTTGAACAACCTGATTTCACTCTACAGTACACCCAAGAAAGAATCTTCCTTGACAGTGGATTTCACATTTTCATCATTTCCCTTTTTTTTTAGCATGTATGTGTAAGACCCACTATTGTAAATGAATCAATACACAAGAAAAAAAGACACTTTTTTTCAAACCCATCTTTGGCATTCTTTCTCCAACAGGTGATTCTGGATGATATGGGTAACAAAATCATCTATGAGTTTCCGATAGGGCGCTGGTTCGCCATTGATGAGGATGATGGGAAAATCCAGAGGGACGTGCTGATAGGGGCTAGTCAGCCTACTGGTGAGATCCTCTCCTATCCTACTGCACTGAGGGTGGAAAGAAACTGTAAGAGTATTTAAAAGTTTGGGAGGAATATGGGGAAATATGTCACTTTTCAGTCTTACAGTAAATCTGTCAGGTAATTTATTCACTATGTATTAGTGCCACAGCATTTGATCTCAACCCACCACCTCCCATAATTGGCTTTAGGAAACAAAAGGGCTATTTGCTGTGATCAAACCTGACTTTTACCTGTGCTGCAGGTGACCTGAAGATTTCGAAAATGCACTGCAGGCTCCTTTTCACAGACATGGCCAAGCATTACATTATTTTGAAGCATTTTTCATTAAATTATAGTACAGCGCCAATGACAATACAACCGTCTTGCGGTGTAGTTATTTGAAATATGGAAAACTTGGACAGATCCGTGACTCAAGGGCTCAAACCCAGCTACCAGGGATCATGCCATAGAAATACAGTCAGTAATTGTTTTAAATAATAGACCACGAATTGTCATGTTTTTTAGGCTAAGCATCATAGCTCCATAAATTACAGTATTGTCCCTAAACACTATATGGTAGTCAGGCCATACAGATGTTAGTCCCAAGTTCTGGCTTCAAAAGTATTCAGTCGATACTTCTGTATAAATGTGAAAGTTCAAATAGTATGACATAGGGTTTGAACAGGGTTTGAACCACATTAATTGTACTGATAGCAGGTGCATAGGTTGTAGATTAAGCTTCATTTTGTAGATACATTTTTAATAGTGCACTCAAGGTTTGTTAAGTAACTGATAGTGTGTTGTTAATCTATAATGAACTCACAAATATGTTGCAGTGCTAATTATGGTGAAGCTGAGCCCTGGTAGTTGTTATGTAAGAGGAAGTGTATTTGGAAAAACAGGCAGAGAGTAAGGAGAACAGCGGAATGCTCCAGTTAAAGAGTTACAAGAGCCAGCTGGTTGCGTTTGGGACTTCATTTAACTTAACTGCGATGTTTTGATAACCTTTTGTCCCTGAAACTGTGTCACAGGGATAGTTGTTGTAGAGAACACAATTGAGATAATGGGTAACTGTATCTTTGTAGGGATCATGTACAACGTCCAGGTAGTGACGGGCAACATCAGGGGTGCTGGGACCAACTCCAAGATCCACATGGTCATGCATGGCTCCAAGGGCTTGAAGAACAGCGGCAGGGTCTTCCTGGAGGGGGGCAAATTTGAGCGTGCCTTAACCGACATCTTTAATGTGGAGATCGCTGCTCTCCTAAGCCCCCTCAGTCGGGTCACCATTGGTCATGATAATGGTGGTGTCAGCTCTGGATGGTACTGTGAGAAGGTGAGATGGAATAATATGACGTAATAACATCATCGAGGTAAAAGGTTTAAAACCAAAATTGTGAACTGTAAGAGACCCAGTCATTTGTAAAAGAGGACTGAACCATGTTTCCATTTCAACATAAAATCAGCCCACCACTCAACAGTTCTGTTCACTTTTTTATACTACACTGAATTAAAATAGAACAAACTGTACACAAGGTTTTCAGTAGCTTCATGGAGTGGGACACATTATGGTCTCAGTCAGAGCACTGTTGGGTTTCTTTGACTTCAGATGACCATCAGAACCTCCTGGTCAGAACGGAGATCTCTTGACAACAATAATATTGAGGCATGGGACATGACTTTTATTGAGATTACCAACTGTGGACACTGACCCATATTGTATGTCCTGGTCCTTTGCAGGTGGTGGTTTTCTGCCCTTTCACAGGCATTGAGCAAACCTTCCCCTGCTGCAAATGGCTGGATGAGGATGAGGGGGATGGATTAATTGAGAGAGAGCTCTATGAGATGGTTTCACTGCGCCAGAAGAGACAGAAAAGTAGGTCACGTCATGCTTGACAGACCTATTGTCTTAGACTTTACTCATGTTACACTGAAGTGAATTCTACACCAAATACTGCTCAGAGTTCCATTAAATGGCAAATGACCATGTCAGACTAGAAGTGTGACACAGTGGGACGGCTTCCAGTCACTGGTCTTTGTCAGTAGGGACACAAGTGCAGAATAAATTGAACTGCATACATCTTTAATTAAATGATAAAGTTGTAAATGTTTCTCCATTTCATCCCCATCCAGAGCACCCTTGGTCACTGTGGATTTGGACGTCTGATCTGTCTGGGGCGGGCACAGACGCCACTGTGTACTTCCAGATCTATGGAGTCAAGGGCAAATCAGACGCAATGAAGCTGGATAACAAGACTGACAACTTTGAGCAGGGCCAGCTGGATAAATTTATTGTAAGACCTGCAGACTGTCTGATATCTTTTTGCCCCTCAAACTTCCTTAATGTTAAATATGCAAGTCTTTCTCACAGTTGACATCTCTGTGTGTTTTAAAATGTTCATTGGAAACAGTAGACGTTTTTTGATCCTTGTGAATAGTTGGATCTTGCAGAATATTAATTTCTACAGGTGGAGCTCCCAGATCTTGGGAAACTGACGAAAGTGCGTGTTTGGCATGAGAAGAGGAATCCATTTGCAGGATGGCATTTAAAGAAGGTGCTGTATACCTGCATAAATCATGGCCATTACAGTCTTTGACGTGTGCACATTTCCATATAGTCAAGTGCATTTCCAGTGAATCTGATCCAGGCAGAGCAGTAGTAGGCAACACAGAGGCTGTTAGAGTCTGAAACATCCTCTCTCTCTCTCTCTCTCTCTCTCTCTCTCTCTCTCTCTCTCTCTCTCTCTCTCTCTCTCTCTCTCTCTCTCCCCAGGTGTCCCTGATGAAAACTTTGACTAAGGAGATGTATAAATTCCCATGTGAGCGTTGGTTGGATACTAATGAAGATGATAACGAGGTTGTGCGAGAGCTTCCAGCCACAGGAGATGAAATATCTGAGCCACTGCAATGTGAGAATTTATAGATTGTAGCGCAGCATAAATCATTGTGTGTGAATTGCTATACAAATCCTAAATCTCTTATGCTAGATGGCTGTTTGTTTCAGTGATTAAATACAGAGTCACTGTGTGCACTGGGGACGTCGGTGGCAGTGGCACTGATGCCTCGGTCTTCCTCTGCCTCTTTGGAGATCTGGGCGACACTGGGGACCGAACTCTTGTCAACTGCAAGAACAACGTCAACAAGTTTGAGAAAGCAAACGTGAGTGACAGTGAGACATACTAAAAAGAGTCTTTCTTTGACTTTGTCCTGACAATAACATCAATACATTCATCTCCACTGGTGCTTTTGTGTCTGCTATTAAAGCATCTCTGCTACTCAGTTTGCTTACTAGTAATCAGACCTGAAGGACTCTTCTCCTCTGCAGGGATTTGTGGAGTACTCCAAGTTTATGCAATGGGGTTCCCGATTTATTGATTAAATCAAAAGGCTTTTAACCTGGCAAGCCATCCTATAACATTAAAATATATAGTCTGGCATCGATAGACAGAACTCAGTAGTGGGCGGAACTAAGCAGTTATTATTGACCAAATTTATTCGCCGTTTCTAGGGTATGTCTACATTTCTAGGCTAGAAGTCTTTATACACTACCTTTACATTTACCAATGATTTAATTAATCCAAAAAGTCTTTTTACAGGCAGATGAGTTCATCGTGGAGGCCGTGTCCATTGGCAAAGTCAGGAGAGTGCGGGTTGGCCATGATGGCCGCGGGGGTGGCTGCGGCTGGTTCCTCGATAAGGTCTTAGTGAGGGAGGAAGGCAAAACAGAGAGTGAAGCCGTGATATTCCCCTGTAACAGGTGAGACAAACTATCTAGGTGAACAATTAGCAAAAAACTTTTTTTTAGATTTTAGAAAAAAAAAATATAGATCTGCAGACTGATTCTATAAAGCGAGAGTTAACAATAACATCCTACAACATCCAAACAAGGATACATGTGGTGTTATTATATGGATGTGATGATTTCAGATGGTTTGATCGAAATGAAGATGATGGACAGATTGTCCGTGAGTTAGTTCCATTTTCTGATGGTCAGCAGCTGTACAGTAAGTACAATGAATATATCAGCAAACATTTGTACAAAAGCAATATAAAAATGTTATGTGTAAAAAGCACTTGTTGAAGAATCCTATAACTTTTAAAAGATGTTTTAAAATTTTGGTAACATAAGAAAAAAAATCACCTCATCTTGTGTCCACAGCAGTAGCCCACTGTCAGCATTAAGCAACTAAATGTCAACAAAGTCACTTGTTTTTGATATCTACTGTATCTACTGTATGCCTCTGCCTGTAGACGTGGGCTATCACATAGCAGTGAAGACGGGCAACATCAGTGGGGCCAGCTCTGACTCCAAAGTCTTTGTGAAGCTGTATGGAGAAAAAGGGGACACAAGTAAGATGATGTTGTTGGTCTCTGACAACAATTTAAGCAACTACTTTGAGACAGGCCGAGTTGACGTCTTCACAGTAGACACTGTCGACATTGGACAAGTAAGTTCATCCATTCATTTGGCTATAATACTTGACTCACTCACAGCAGCTTTTAAGAACGTTTAACATCCCATGTTTCTGACCGGACATCTAACATCTAGCCCTAATCCTTGTGTGTCAGATTAACCGTCTGATGATTGGCCACACCAATGAGGGCATGCGGGCAGGCTGGTTCTTGGACAGCGTTCTGATCATGGTGCCGGTCCACGGGAAACAGTACATGTTCCCCAGCCACCGCTGGCTCAGCGAGGACGAAGCAGATGGGAAGACAGAGGTGGAGATCTACCCCAGCGAGATTCTGGAACTAGAACAATGTAGGCGTTTTTAAAATTGAAATATTATTATTTTTTATAGTTGTATAGGCCCTATTGTTGATTTTAAATCTGAGGATAGAAGTTTAGAGCCTTAGGATTTGATAAGACCGTATGAGGCATTTATAAGGGATTTTTGAGAGATAACAGTTGAGATAGCAGTTAATAAAACAGTATTTCCATTTTGGTATTCAATGTCATACTTTCTACTGTATTTGAAAGATTATTGTTGTTATGATTGTCTTTTTTGTTCCAGTGATAAACTATGAGGTCACAGTTGTCACTGGTGATGTCTTTGCTGCGGGCACCAATGCCAATGTCTTTCTCCAGATGTATGGAGACCAGGGCAAAACAGAACTGCTTACATTAAAGAGCAGGTCCAATAATTACGAGAGAGGAACAACTGAGATCTTCAAGGTAATGCTTCAAATCTTATTCAAGCTCCTTTCATTTGGTTGGTAGATGTACTGTAGAAGCATTTACAAATTGGGATGTATTACGTTGTCAGACAGACGCAGGTACATAAACAAGCCAAATGCTCAGTAGTCGAAGGGTTTAGTAACTATCCCTGCCATCTGGAGCCCTATCATTTTAGTGTATGCGGTTTGATTTGTAAGTGTGAGTGTACGAAGCTATGGTGTATTGTGTGTATACAGTGGGGTAGAAGCTGCTCATTTTCCAATTACGTAATTTAAACGAAATAATAGGCCCTATGCACTCTACATCCAAGAAGTATGAATGGTGAAATTGAATCTGAATTCAAGTCAAGTCTAATGTCATGTCATGTGTTCCCTGTTCCCAATCTGTGTTCCTCTCAGATAGAGGCAGCTGATGTGGGGAAGATCTTTAAGATCCGCATCGGTCATGACGGATCGGGAATGGGCAGCGGCTGGTACCTGGAGAAGGTGGACGTCAAGCGGCTGGTGATGGGCATGGCACCAAAGGAGAAAAAAGAGGACAAGAAGAAAAAGAAGAAAAAGAAGAAGGGAGAGGAGGATGAGGAGGACGATGAGGGGATGGAGATGCAGGAAATTGTCCTAACGTACTCCTTCACCTGCGACCGCTGGCTGGCCAGAGACGAGGAGGACGGAGAGATCGTTGTGGAGCTGCTCCCAGATGGGACTGAGGACCTGGAAGGTATTTTCCCCAAAAATATTCAATAAGAACCATAGAACCCATGAAACAAACGACTAATTTACAGAGTTTACAGCCTTTGACCATTAGATCACCACTCACTCATTCACCAAGGGAAAACTGAAACAGAGGACTAATTTTCAGCTTTTAAACCTAAGGGAAAACCGAAATGTTTTATCCCATTTCATTTTATCTCATTTTATCAAATTTTATAACGTTGTTTAGTCTAGATTGTTGTATTGGTAGATGTCATGCAAGTTGATGCCACATACCATTAAGAAAATTATGAAGAGACACTAACCATGTGACAGTTTATTATATTATGAGACTCACTGATGTTATGATTGACGGATTAAGATTAACATTATGTATGGTGCCTGCCTATAGAGGAAACAGTGGTCAAGTGAGTGCAAATGTCCTGCTTTGTTTAAGAGAACACGTATGAAGTGAGCGTGTTCACTGGCAGCATGTGGGGTGCTGGAACAGATGCCAACGTTTACGTCAATATTTACGGAGAGAACGGAGACACAGGGGAGCGCTTTCTCAGGAAGTCCAACTACCTGAACAAGTTTGAGAGTGGACAGGTAGGGGTTTCAAATTACACACAGACTTGCCATGAAAAAAAATCCTGTGTAGCCCTTGGCCCTTTGAGAATGTGATAGTCAGTGCATGTAGTGGTATAGTTTTATCCAAGGCATTCATCCACACATACTATTTAATAAATACTCATGCTAAACTCTTCATTTGAGCTCCCAGTTATATGACCACAAACCTTTTAAGATCACCAGAATGTGGCGGTGTGTGTGTGTGTGTGTGTGTGTGTGTGTGTGTGTACATCCACAGGAGGATGTGTTCTCTGTCACAGCTGTGGACCTGGGTCCCCTGAAGAAGCTGAGAATTCGTCATGATGACACTGGTCCAAACTCTGCCTTGTACTTGGACAGGGTGGAGATTGTGGACACCAAAGATGAGACCACGTGTGTATTAACCTCCTCTCACATTTACAGAGAATTGTATGCAGTTTATACTCCCTGTTTTTGTGTTCTGGACAGCATCCTTTGTAGTGTACTAGTGTATGCTCCCTGATCTTGAGTTCTGAAACGCTAAATAGTTCTTAGCCTATACCTTAAGAACTTCTTATGGTTTTGGGAAATTGGCTCCTGTTCAGTTGCTATTTATGGTAAATGCACTGCATTCATACCGTATATCACTTTTGTACTCCTACAAGCACTCACAGCGTTTTACAATGTATGCCTCACAATCACATATTGGTGGCCGAGGAAAACATGCAAAGTGCCAGGCTACTCACCGGAAGCATTGTAGGGTTCAGCATCTTGCTCAAGGACACTTTATGGGATCAGGTGGAGAGAGGCTCGAACCTCCCATTGTCGAATGGCACCCCTACCATGTGCCCCACTAACCTGACTCCGCCAGATGGACTTGCTCCCGCAATTCCATCTGGGAACCATCCGCTGAAGAAGTTTTGGTTCGTTAGTTTAGTTTTCGTTAGTTTAGTTTTAGCTGATTGGATAAGTCATCTGTCTATCACCACTGTCTATCATCACCTATGTTGGTGATAGACGGAGCCAAATCAACCAATCAGACCAACGAAGCATATGACGTACAAACATACGTACATGTTCTTTAGACCCGCCTCTCGTTGCGCCACACATCAACCCGCCTCAAAGCCAACGCTGATTGGTTTGTTTGTTTGGCAACCAGCTCCAAATTGTCATCAATGGAGAGTAGCCAGACTGAGCTGCGAGTGAAGACCTGAAGCTTGTGAGATCAGTTTGGTCTCACGAGGCTAGTGCCCCACCACCACCTTAGACATAACATATAACATTTTTTTTCATATAGTGTATTCAGAAATTACTCAGATCCTTTGCATTTATAACAATGTTAAATGATAAAAGACATTGCAGTGACCATTGGTTGGTGTGTTGTTGCATGTTCCTGACCCCACACTGCAGGTACTACTTCCCCTGCAACCGCTGGCTGGCTATTGATGAAGATGATGGGCAGATAGCCAGAGAGCTGGTGCCAGTGGACGAGGCCTTCATGAAGAAGAACGAGGATGATGATGAGGGGGTGAAGCTAAGCTTGGACTGGAGCAGAAGGGTGAGGAGCAGGAGTAGAGCAGGCTCTAGAACTCTGGGTCTAGAACTCAGTCTCTAGAACTCAAAGTCTAGAGATTTTATTTGGTTTCATTTGAGATTCATTATTTTCCGGTCACTTTTTTTAAATTTTATTCCTAGCTATGTCAACTACATATACAATGCGGGTCAAGACTGGAGAGAAGAAGTATGCAGGAACTGATGCCAATGTTTTTGCCATATTGTATGGGGAGAAAGATGACACTGGTAAGCTCAAATTACAATTTTTGATGAATACTGAATGATTACCATTACATCTTTGATCTTAATTCCTTGTAGCTTTGTGTTAGTCACTGGGGATCTATATGGGTGTGTCAGAATGTGGAATTGTTCTATTATTTATTCTTTGTGTTTGTAGGTCTAATCAAGTTGCGGGCCTGTAAACACTACAAGAACAAGTTTGAGCAAGGCATGATTAATGAGTTCACGGTGGAGGCAGTTGACCTTGGAGAGCTAAAAAAGTTGCGGATTGGCCACGACGATTCAGGTGTGTGTGGATGATACTTCTCAGACAGTGGTCAGACTCTTTGAAATAAGCTACTCTACTGTTTGTGGATTAGCTATTATGGCTAAGTTACTATTATTAAAGATTAGTTATTATGGCTAAGTGTGAATTGTATCTTTGTGGTGTGTGTGTGTGTCTCACCCTTGGACCTGACTCATTCAGGGGGCTCATCTGGCTGGTTTCTGGACTGGGTGGAGATCAACGCTCCCTCTCAGGGACAGAGACTACGTTTCCCATGTGGCCGCTGGCTAGACCAAGGGGAAGATGATGGAGCCATCATGAGAGACCTGTACCCCGCTGATCTGCAGACAGAGTATTACGTGCCCTGTAAGAAATGTTCAAAATTATTCTTTTTAATAATGTTTTTGTAATGCTTATGTTTATGATATTGATTATTATATCAACAACATATTATATACACATTCACATTATATAACATGTGAAAGTGTACTGATCATTATACTGTGTTTGAAATATGTACATTGTACATTTATGTCTATTCTGTGTCCTGTATGGCCACTGGTTTTTCAGACTTTTTTTTTTTTTAATCCTAGTTGTCCCATATGAGATTAGAACTTTCACGAGTGATGTGTTTGGAGCGGGCACGGACGCTGATGTCTTCATTGTCCTCTATGGCACCAAAGGTGTGTGTACACAGCAGAAACACCTCTGTGTCAATGAGAGAGAGAGACGCATGTTCTTTGAAAGGGGAGCTGAAGATATGTTCATTGTGGAGGTGAGTTATAGTCATAGTCATAGTCAAAAAAAAAAAAAAAATCAGGTTAGATTTTATATTCAGCCTCAGATCCAATTTGGAGACAGTTTCTCTGATATCACTATTTACAGGAATATACTGTATTTGAGTAAAATGATTTTTTGTTATATTCTATAAAATACTAACATCAATTTCTCCCAAAATCCAAATTGAAATATTGTCATGTAGAGCATTCATTCATTTGCAGAAAATAGGAAATGGATGGTTGAAATAACAAAATAGATACTGTACTTTCAGGTCAAAATGAATAATTTTGCTAAAACTGTATACGTATAGTAATCAGAGAAACTGCAGAAGATTTTGCACTGGTCTAAATGCAGCTCATGTGACAATGTGTTTTTTTTTTTACAATATAATGTGGACTCCATCCACTCAGTTAGAAGACGTTGGTGATGTAATTGAGAAGATCCGCATTGGACACGACAACAGAGGAACAAACCCTGGCTGGCACCTGGACAGAGTAGAGATCAGACGACTTCTCCGAAAGGGAAAGGTTTGTTTTCGCTGTAAAGTATACCATGTCACAGCGTTAGGACATTACTTAGGTCATCATAGTGTGCAGGTAATCCTAATATGCCATCAATGAGCATTGTGTGGGGTCAGCTCATTTTGGAGAAGGCCCATATAAACATGTATATTATGAACTGACTTCATGTGTGTTCCCATGTGGCGTCCTGCCAGGGCTCAGAGACTACCATCTTCCCGTGTGAGGGCTGGTTGGCGCGGTCCGAGGATGATGGTGAGACGGTGCGAGAGCTTGTGCCCTCTGACATCATTACTGAGAAGTTGCTGAGAGACGGAACTCTAAAGGTCAATGAGACGGAGGTGGAAGATGCGCTGGAGAGTACGTGTGACCAACACCTCAGTCTCACTTTATCAACACATAACATGCCTTACCATAGCCTTACCATACACATGCAGAGGAAACTACTCAACTCACAAATTCATTTTACCTCCAAAAACTTTACTGGCAAAGTACAGGGAATACAGTTTTGGAAAGCTGGGCCTATTTTAAAAGCAGTTTTGTATGAATAGAGTTGTGACACACACAGAGCCGAGTGTGTGTGTGAATGCTGTTAAGCCTGGTGACAGACAGGAAGGATAAACAGTATGTGTTACAGTTGCATATTACATGTGTGCAAAGCCATCCTCACTGCTCTTCTGCATTGCTCTCCTGTAGCCCACACATATAATGTATCAGTCAGGACTGGTGATATATATGGAGCTGGAACAGATGCCAACGTCTTCCTCACCATCTATGGGGACCTGGGGGACACTGGAGAGCGCCGACTCAGGAAGTCTGAGACCAACAGTAATAAGTTTGAGAGAGGAGCGGTATGTTGTGGAGCTTGGGGCATGGAATTTGACATGTCATTTGAGAGAGAGAATGAAGTTGTGATGTGTTGTGTTACATACCCATGTATTAATGCAGATCATATTTTATTGTTTTATATAAGCCTGGTTCCTTCAGTAGAAGGAAGCACTGTGTGTAATAATCAATGATAGAAACAGCATTATACAAATAATAAGAAATTGAAATATATTCTTAGTTGTAAAACAAAAAAGTAAGGAATCTCCCTCACCAGACCAAACCCAAACAAGTACAGTGGTCCAACAGTTGAGAGCATTATGAGGTGACTAAAACCAAACACTGCCTCCACTGCAGGTGGACAAGTTCTCAATGGAGGCAGTGGACCTTGGTCAGGTGTTCAAGATCAATATTCGCCATGACAACTCAATGATGGCAGCGGACTGGTACCTAGACCAGGTGGAGGTGGTGGACGTGGACACTGATGAAGTCTACATGTTCCTGTGTGAACGCTGGCTCTCTAAGAAGAAGGAGGACAAACGCATTGAAAGGACTTTTTATGTGAAGGTACCAGAGACCCAGGTTTTGTATAGCCTGCTGAAATATGCCATATGTTTGGACTATTTTCCAAAATCTATTGATTTTACACTCATTGTTTATGTAACTAAATAATGTATGAAAAAGTAGCATATTTACTGTACTGACTATGCTAACACACTCTTTCCCATGTCACTCTGTTCCTGAACCCCTCTACTCCACTGAGCCCAGGGCTATGAGGGGGAGAGGAACTCCAAGAGCAACTTTAAGAGCACCATGAAGAGTCTGGACAGCAACATGAATAAAAAGAAGAAGAAGAAGAAAGCAGCTGCTGTAGAGGAGGGGCCAGGTAAGCTCTAGATACTGTAGCTTTCTGTACTTAACACTGGCTCTAGATACTGTAGCTTTCTGTACTAAACATTAGCTCTAGATACTGTCAGCTTGCTCTGTACTAAACACTAAACATTAGCTCTAGATAGCCTTCTGTACTAAACATTAGCTCTAGATAGCCTTCTGTACTAAACATTAGCTCTAGATAGCCTTCTGTACTAAACATTAGCTCTAGATAGCTTTCTGTACTAAACATTGGCTCTAGATAGCCTTCTGTAGTAAACATTGGCTCTTCCCAAACCTGTAGCCAAGGTTGTGTGAGTACAGTAGGGTACACGTGATGTATTAAAGGGATGGTTTGGTGGCCAATGGACTGTCTGATTCCCAGTAATCCCCTATGACTTCACGGTGTCCACGGGCCTGGAGCGGGACGCCAGCACCACCAGCCGCGTGTATGTGATCATCATGGGCCCTGGGGACCAGGAGACAGACAGGCTGTGGTTGGATTTACCCCAGGGGAAGAAGTGCTTCTCCTCTGGCAGCATGGAGCACTTTCAGTGCTATGGCCTTGATGTGGGACAGATCAAACGTGTGGAGGTACTACAGCAAATACAGTCAAATGCATATACACTGTACTATATGAATATAAATATATATATTATATAATATAATATTCAAAACCATAGCCCTATGGTGGCTTAAAATTATTGAAGTTTTTCTAAATCTGGCAGACTCTTAAAGGCATCACAATATTTGTAAAGTGTATAAGGATATAAGAATTGTCTCTACTTAAAGGGGACATAGAATGATTAAATTTTGCATTGTACCTTGTTCTCTGATGTAAAATTACGTAGGCTAATATATTCAATTGTACAGCATTTTGTCAAAAATAAGATCAAGTGATATTTTACACGCCTATTTAAGACCTCATATTTAAGATGTGTATTGAAATGGGCTTTTTGCCTAAACAACGCCCCGCTAATTCGCCCATGTCTTAGTAGCTATTTCTAAATTCAAAGATTTCCATATGAAAGAGGGCAGAACCATGCCTCATGTTCATGATAGCTCTTTGACCATGCACAGCCTCTCTTAATTCATCAAAGCCAATGCAAAAGTGGTTTTCCATTTTATGTCTCCTTTAATAAGAGCTACACATTTAATAAAGCTACACATTGAGTACAGCACAGATAGTGGGAATAGCTGTCCAAGCACAGGTAGTGATTTGGGGCTGCTTTGCTTCCTGACAGCTAGGACACAATGGAGCGACACCCGAGAGCTGCTGGTTGGTGGACGAGCTGTCTGTCGCCGTGCCAACCAAAGGGATCAAATATATCTTCCAGTGTAAGTGCTGGCTGGCCAAGGACCGCGGAGATGGGCTCACAGCCAGAGTCTTCAACATACTCGATGCCACTCCCATCAGTATTATACGGAAGGTGAGTATTCACATTCCACTTACCTGTTTGGGATTACCTGAACCAGGTAAGATCATATTGGCTCAGTTACCCTGCCTTAATAACGGTCAGTGCCAATGGTATGATAAAATTACTCACCTGTAAGAGATCCTTCAAGTCCTTTCAGGTCACTGGGTCCCGTTTTAGTCTTTGGAATGAATGTTTGAACAGGCTGTAATGAGATGTCACTGTTCCACAACACCTGTTTTAACTCATGGGTGGTGTAACGATGCTCGTAATGTAGGTTTGACTAGGTAAGCATGAAGGTATGGTTGAAGTCCCTTTCTCTAAGGGCTGCAGTGAAAAGTAAATACTAGTACAGGGACAGATGTGAAGAACATGTGAAGAGAGAGTGGAATCCTCAACTGTGCGTCTCTCCTCAGGTGGTTTATGAGGTCACTGTTGTCACGGGAGACACGCAAGATGCTGGGAGCGACACCAACATCTACATCACTGTGTTTGGAGCCAATGGCTGCACTGAGGAACTTTTACTGCTTAAAAATGAGGACAGGTGCGTGCACACACTCACGCACGCACACACACACACACACACACACACACACACACTCTCTCTCACTTACAGTGCACGCACGCACATGCACACACACACACACACACACACACACACACACACACACACACACACACACACACACACACACACACACACACACAGAAACATGGCTAAACAGTGGTTAAATCACTTTTATGCTGGCTAAGTTGATTTATATGGGAATATGCAAATTTTAGGTAGTATTTCCATTTATGTAATGCATTCTAAATGAAGAGTCGATGCTATCGTCTTTTCTATTGCTCCAGGTTTGAAAGAGGTCAAGAGGATACTTTCGGCCTGGAGATTGATGACATCGCCCCTCTGAAAAAGATGAGGGTTCGTGTTGATTACACAGGGAGCCGCCCTGATTGGTTCCTTGATCAGGTTGGTTTAGACATGTTATTTAGGTTGCCCTACTTCCTCTGTTAAGTGTTTGCCTATAATGGTAGACTGATACAATAGGGTGGAATAGCGTGGAAAATTACTGCAGTCCAGTGATGTTTTAAAGGACTCGTGCTCTCTACATCATTTAGATCATCATGCGCAACACTGTAACAGAGGAAGTGTCTGTCTTCACCTATGAGAACTGGCTGTCCAAGACCAAAGGCCCCAAGCGAACCACAGTGTGTGAGTTAGCAGCGGTGGTGGACGAGGAGGAGATGGTGGAGCCGACCACCTACATCGTCACAGTCAAGACCAGTGACGTCTCAGGTAAGTAGGTGACACCTCAGGGGTCGACCTGGGGGTGGCTAAAGGGACAGGCATGAAAGCAAAAAGCACAGGGCCACACCACATACTGTGATCATTTCTCTCAGTGAGAAAAATTTCTACTGTATTGCCATATTGTGAGACTGATGGTTTAAGACATGAGGGTCCAAATTGAGGCTCCCACAATCAGCATGATGTAAGAGTGTGGTTGTTTCGCCCAGCACTAGTAGAAGTTATTGCTGTCCTTCCTATCATTGCCCTGCTATTATTACCACCATTACTCTCTGTACACAACAGTATGGTCCTCAGTGAGCCCCTGGTTAAGTAGGGCTTCTTCTATCCTAATGGCCACTCAGCACGCATATTGGTTTGCTTTGTAAACGCAGGCGCAGGGACAGACGCCAATGTGTTCCTGATTATATTTGGAGAGAACGGAGACACTGGAACCCTGGCCCTGAAGGAGTGCAGCAACAGGAACAAGTTTGAGCGCAAACAGGTGGATGTATTCCGCTTCTCGGAAATCTTTAGTTTGGGGGAGCTGTCGAAAGTGCGTGTTTGGCATGACAACAAAGGTGAGTTCCCATTCTTGATGAGACATACAGTATTCTCATTTCAGCTTAGCACAGGCAAAGTTTTTTGTATTTTTTATACACTGCTAACTCAGACTCCTTCTCTAGGGCCTGCTGCGGGTTGGCATCTGGAGTATATCGACGTGAAGGACGAGCTGATGAATGAGACGTTCCGCTTCCCTTGTGATCGCTGGCTGGCCAAGAACGAAGAGGATGGGCAGATCATGCGGGAGATGGCATGTGCCAATAATGACAATCTGGACCTCAATGAGAAAACCAGTACGCCTACATCCCTGTTTCTGTAACTGTGTGCCTGTGTGCCTGTTTATGAAATACAGGCAGAAATCAACTGCATTATCGATTCTTTTTAGTTATATGATGATAAACAATAGTCATGTGTTCTTTGAAACGGCATAGTTCATTATGTTTGTCACGTAGCAGTGGATTAGAATAAATGCATTCTTCTTCTTCCCCAAGAATATGAAATTGCCATTACAACAGCCAGCAGTGATGACGCTGACACAAAGGAAAATGTGTGGATTGTGCTTGAGGGGAAAAAAGGCCGCTCCAAAGAGCTGATGATGGAGAACAAGAAGAAGAAGTTCCTGCGGTAGGCTGGATTAACCCGTACCACGCTCTTGTTTTTTTTTTTTCGTTGTTTTTTTTTCCCCATTAAATTATTTATTTAATTACTTATTTATGATCTTGCCTTGAAATTGATATTCTGTCTAACCTCTTTTCTATTTTATTAATATTTAAGTGTGTTTTCCTTCAATTGCGTTGTTCCCTAGTACTGTACCTAGTACTGTATAAAGCACAATGAAATGCTCTGGTTGTAAGACATGCGCTATATAAATAATCTTGCCTTGGCCTCTTTCTTTTTGAATGGCAGAAAAGCCAAGTCCCTCCCTCTCCTAACTCCCTCTCACTGTCTGTCTCCAGAGGTGCCACAGACACTTTTGAATTCTCCTCCAAAAACGTTGGTGAAATTGTAGGCATTTGCCTTGGCCACATCACCAAGGATGGCAAGAAGGTGAAATCCGAATCTTTCTGGCATGTTCTGGAGGTGGTGATCACAGAGAAAGAGCTTGGAAATCAGTAAGTACTAATAGGACAGTGTACCACCAGAAAAGTCTATAGATGTTCATGGATAGTAACACATTTATGCTGATTGGAGGATGGTGTTTAATATCCATTAAGAATCCATGCTTGTGTTTACGACACAGGTACACATTTCACTGTGATGCACAGATTGCCCTCTCTGCCAAAAAGGAAGATTTCATGACGTTTGAATGCACCAAGTCAGTAGAGAGCTTTGCCAGTAAGGTGCGGAGCCTGGTGCCAGTGAAGTATGAGATCATCATCATCACAGGGGATGTGAAGGGTGGTGGTACTGATGCCAACGTCTTCATCACCATCTACGGGGTCAACGGGGACTCGGGCAAACGCGCCCTAAAGCAGAAGTTCCGTAACCTGTTTGAGCGAGGCAACACAGACCGCTTCATGCTGGAGATGCTGGACCTGGGGGAGCTCCTAAGGGTGCGGGTTGAGCATGACGACACCGGCACCAAAGCAGGCTGGTACCTAGAGTGTGTGGAGATCACTAACACTGCCAACTGGGTCACCACCATCTTCATGTGTGGGAAGTGGCTGGACAGAAGCAAAGCAGATGGTCAGATCCAGAGGGTTCTGTATCCCAGATACTGACAGTGACCACTGGAACATGCAAGGCACTTCAGGGCCAGGGGCTTGGACCAAAAAAGTTTGATGGTAAAATATCTTATTTGTACATTTTTATTTTAATGTGTTTGTTATTTTTTACAAACGTATAAACCTGTTTTTAAACGGGTTGAAGAACTTTGAAATAATGCAGTCTTTCAATGATGTCTCAAGACAGCCAGTCTCGGGGATACCCAAACCATGAGCAGAATGCCATTTCATTGAGATGTGTTTGGAATGGTCCAAAATACAGTGTCCATAATGCCATTTTTAAATACACACTTGACCACTACTTAAGGAACTTCAGTTTTTTTATTTTCTAAACTGCATGAGGTACAATATGAATGTAAGGCAGGCTGTTAATTTCTCCTCAGTAATATGGAAAGACACCAACTACATTTACTTTATACCAATTGTTACTGAGCACTATGATCTAAATGGAAATGAACTAAAGAATGTACAGAGTTACAAATTTTTTATGTGAAATGAAAACATTCAAATAATTAGTTTTTTAAGCAATTTATTTGAAAAACACATACAAAAAGATCATGTACAAGACAAGAAATTAAAATAGAAAGAACAGTTTGGGTTAAGCTATGCAACTTTTTGCATCATTAGTAATAAATACAGTACAAAATCCACCAAAAGTGAATCTATTTTTTTTTTTTTTTTGTACGTAATATACACTCATCTAGTTTATACATGATCATCATTTAGCTATTGCTTCAATATTGTTGATACATATTCTACTTCATCTATAAAATATTCAGATCATAAAACATTGCGGAGTTACAGCAAACAGCAGTGTCTTGTACAAAGATAGCCACGCCCCTTTCCACTGGCAGATTATTCAATTTTTTCTTTTTTTTTTTTTTCTTTTGTCAGCAGCAGAAAAACATCAGAAATATTAAATGGTATAATATTTAACATATCGATCCATTCCCATGTGAACATTTAATCCTGAGAGAAACATGCATTAGCTTGTGCTTTAAGATCTACTGGTCATTCTGCTTCACGGATGATGAGAACACTATTGCTCACGTCCAATAATGGCTGAAACAACGGCAGGGAGAAAAGGAGATGGTAAGGCTACTATGGGTGAGAAGAACCCAAGGGACCAGAACCTTGTGTAGGGACTCTGGCCCCCATGTGTGGGGGGCAACCATGTTGGAAAACCATAGCCTATAGATTGGATAGAGTGTCTTATCATCAGCATTAACCACAAGCTCACCATTCAGCTATCTGATCGATATCAATGGGGACAATTTTGCAGTTAGTTAAAAGTGCTAGTTTAGCTCCACATTAGCGAGCAGTACTATCTAGTGTCAACATGCAGCTTTTTCACTTGAACAGCCCCAAGATTCACAGCAAATTTCCCACAATACTTGGTTACAAGACTAAGCTGACAGTAGCGAGAAAGGACAGAGGCAGCAGTTTCTGTTTATTTTTTTTTTCAATCCCTCAATTTGATTTCCTTATAATGACCTAAAGATAACTGGACCTGCTAAAAGTACGCAGGAGAAAATAAGACCAAAAAAAAAAAAAAAAAAAAAAAAGTCTTTGATTTATACAAAGGGCTTTCATTCATATTCTCGGTGGAGGAAAAGAAACAAAATCTTTCACAAATGATCACTTTGCACTTTTGCTGACAAAAACAAGAGATGGTTTGGATCAGATCCTTGAGTTGCTGCAAGGGCTCATTTCTCTTGTTTACGGAATGAGAAGATTTCTGAAAGGGCGACTAGTAATGAACTAGGAAGATCAAAGCAGTAAAACCAGGAGAAAACAAACCTACTTGAAATGGTATATCTTAGTGATGGATGCATTTTTTGGCCTCTCAACCGTATCCACAGACACACCCAGCTAGTAGTACATCTAAAAATCCTCATCTGTGTAAAAGCTCGGGCTCCACACGGCTTCCCACGCGAGACAGGATGACAGCCAGCAGGAAGCTGAGAAAGCATCTAGGCTACAGTATGGCATTAATGGCAAGCCAGGCAGGATGGCCCACTGATATGTGACTGAATCATCACCAAAGCAAAAGAACAGAGTTCCTTAGAGGATAAGGATAGACCTTTGTAGTTGTCACAAATTTGGAAAGCAAACACCAAACAAAGTAAAGCAAACTAAAGTAAATAAATGAATGAACACAATCCGAAAGTGAAAGCCTCACACAGAAAGCAAAGGATTGTTAATCCAGGACCAGCGAGAGGATTGGCCATGCTGACAGTGCAAAAACAGGAGAGACATGCAAAACACTTCCAGTCCATTTTGCAGTTTGCCCACAACTACCTCATGGCAGAGGAAATTTTAGAAGTTGCATTGAATGGAATGTAACCAAGATCAACAGCACCACACATAAACATATGGCAATACACCCATTTTGTATGCCTTAGAAATACAACTGCATGCAAAGCACTCCCATTTAAGATATGCACAATGAGGTATTTTTACATGTGTTACTATGTCTAAATAAATAAATAATCAGGTTAAAACACAAAACTAAAAAATGCACCCATCATGTCTATAGTTAGTAATAAATTATGATTGTTAAATACTTAAGGCATTTCAACACACAACATCCCGTGTAAACTATGTCCTTTTAAAACATGGAGATCCACAGTGGATGCCTCAGCACCCTTCTCCTCATCCAACTGACCTGGGAGCAGTGGAGGCTGTCAGACACAACACGTCATACACACAGGAAAGGCTAGCAGGTCAATAACACTGGACGCTTACTAAGAACAAAGAATGCCATCACAGTCAGCTCCTACGCACGATGCCTCCTGACTGCCCAGCCAAACAAAGTTACAATTCAAGCCCATAGTCTGAGAGCGGGGGGAGGGAGGGGGTGGGGGGTTCTCTGGTAGCCACCACATGGCCTTCCACTAGAGCACAATGATCAAAAGCTTGTTTTTATTCAACGTTACGAAGACATGCTGATAAATAGTTATAATAATGAGAAGTGGATACAAATGTGAATGGGCAGATGACATTAATTCATCTTTGTTAATTTTAAGCCAAGGATAAATACGACTTCGCATTGTTTCAGGACCAAGCAACCTGCAGCTGTGCAGAACATGAAGCAAGTTTTTTCTACCACTGCTCAAGGAGAATGAGAGAGAGAGAGAGAGAGAGAGAGAGAGAGAGAGAGAGAGAGAGAGAGAGAGAGAGAGAATCAGCAGGGACAAATAAAACCCTCACAGTCACATTAGGCAACCCCATATTATAGTGCATTTACAAAACAATAGCTAGCTACATTAAGACAACAATAAATATTATTCCAGCATTGCAGCTATGTCATACAAAAGATGAGAATGGACATTAGACTTTTTAAAACCAGTCTCGTGTCCATGTTGGCATAATCAAAAATGATCAGGAAAAGAAACAAAGAGACTATGATTAAAGAAAGACAAAAAAAATTAAAATAAACACAACAAACATACAAACAAAAGAGTAAGAACCAAAAATAGCTTAGAAAGACATGTTTGGTTTTTATCAAACAAATGGCTTTTTTTTCCCTTTTTTAACTTTAAATCTACTTCAAGAACAGCACGCACAACTGTCATGCACAATACAGATCGGACCTGTTTCCACTGCTAATGGTCTATACAAAGGTTCAAGCAATACCAGACACTGACAGTGCTAACAAATACAGGTGAAGTAGGTTGTTGCTATGTTAAAATCACATGTGCTTCTCCTCTAGGCAACAAGGTATGGTAGATCACAAAAGGGGATTTAACACTCATGGTTGGTTCACGCTACAAACAAGGACGCAGTCCTCCGTTAGGTATCCCACCACCCACCCACAAACAGTGACTGAATGTTATCTCACTATGCTTTTTGCTTATTTTTGTTTTGTTATTTTTTTGTTTGTTTTTTTTTCTATTCTTTTTGGAAGGAGGATCTTCAGAGCTTTCTGATGCAACCATTAAGACCCACCTTCCTTTCACATTCACAACACAGAAGCCCTGATCCACTACTATGCATGCGTTTGGAGTCTCTGCTTTTCCTCATTTTTCGCTTTTCAAAAGCACAAACGACAGATTGGCTCGCCTCAGCCCCTGCTCTGTGTGTGGTCACCATGGACACCATTACATGAATCTATCACCTCCCCAAAACAGAAAAAAAAACTGTAAAATCGAAATGATTATAAAAACCTGTGAAATGATGTTCAAACCACCATCTATCTCCTGAATATGACCTAATTTCCATCTGTTCCTTTCTTGTCCATGGTATGGTGTGACCACAAAGCACTGTACATCTACATCAAATTAGAGAGAATTAGGCTCTACTCCCATTTACCACAAGCAACTGCAACACTGTAGAAATGATCATCTATTTCTAGATTTCAAAAAACAGCAGCATTGCAAATGTGTCATGTTGGTTTAACAGTTAACATTTAAAAAGAAATATAGAGTGCAAGAGATAGAGAAAGAGAGAGAGAGAGAGAGAAAGAGAGAGAGACAGACAGAGAGCTACAGCTTTTGGTTCTCTTCTGAGAGGAACAGCCTGGGAAAGTTGGGAGGTATATGCACTGTACAAATCTGTCAACACTACAGATGCATGCTGGGACAATTTGACCAATGACGGCTTAATCTCTGTACAACTAAATGGAACACAAATCCTTCGGCAACTTGACTGAGATTCCTATGTTGACTCATTGACTCTTACGTCATGCAGATAGATTCTTCTTTCCATGCTACCCATCCTTGCTCTTTTTCTTCTCCTAATGGTTTGAGACAAACCCATTTCATTTCTCAGGCTCGTGTTTCCCCACCAGTGGTCTTCAGCTGGCTCAGAAGGCAAGATTGGAGGTGACGAGGAGGATGGTGAGGGTTTTGGCAAAGCACCCAGAGAGGGAGAAACAACAGGAGGGGAGGAGGGAGGGGGGCAGGGCTGGCAGACAGAAAGCTACACAAGACATCAGCTGTCAGGCGTCAGCTGGGTCTCAATGTCCACCCTGCAGATAGGGCACTTTTTACTGGTGACCAGCCACTGGTCAACACAAGCCTGGTGGAAGAGATGCATGCAGGGTAATCTCCTATGGAAGAAAAGATGAGAGAAGACAGGAAAAGTTAGTCTACAAATTGAGGATTACACAGGTAGGATCAGATTATAAAAAACAAATTAAACTGCCCAGTAGCACTGAAAGCCAAAGAAAGCCTTTCTGTGGGCAGCCTACAGTACCTGACATCCTCCCCATCCTCCAGCATGGACAGACATATTGTGCATTTCTCATCTGTGTCCAACTCTTCCTCATCAATCCCTAGTTTCAGCTCCTGTGGTCTTCTCTGCAAACACAAGAGGAACACATGGAAAGGTTGAATAATAATATGAATAATCAATACAAATCTGCAGATCAATAACAAATATTTAGAATCCAAGATCACATTTGGTTGAAGGCTCAAAATACCTTCTGAGGTCATCCGTTGGAGCCAACAGAATAGTTCAAGATGATTTAAATGATTCAAGTATCAAAACAATTAGCAAGAGGTTAGTTTTGAGAAATGACGATTACCTTTTTGTACTTGTGAGGAAATGTAAACCTCTCAATAGTGGTCTGAACGGCTCCTCTGTTCACACTGCCCAGCCTGTCCTCCAGCTGCAGGAGCTCCTAGTGAAGAACATCCATCATGCCCAGGTTAACACACCTCATCACCACATGCTGGACTGGACACATCTCTGCCTTCTTAGTATGGAGTTGAGTTTCTATATTTTATTTATCATATGCCCTTTGATATGCAGAATCTGAGTTTCATCCTTAAATGAACACATAGAAACTTAGGAGTGTTTATGTTTAATTCAGGGAAAATATTATCTCCAATATTGGACAATAAGCCCAAACAGGACAAATAAAAACCCCTCATACATAGCAGGGGGAATACATTGTACATTGAAATAAGCCATCATCTCATACTGTGTATTAATAACATCCCCCTTATGGAGCTATTCTAGTCCTGTAGGGTGTGTGTGTGTGTGTGTGTGTGTGTGTGTGTGTGTGTGTGTGTGTGTGTGTGTGGCGGTAGGGCGCTACCTCATAGCTCTCCCGAACAGCGGAGGCATGCCGAGAGGGGTTGAGGCTCTGCAGCGCCAGCAGGTGAAGCTGGGGGTAGGGGTAGTTTCGGATTTCATGAACAACCTGAAAAACACAAGTCATTAGTTTCTACTAAAATCGCCATAATGTTCACTTCACACAAGCTAACTGCTTGTAGCATTTCACTGTTTCTAGTTAGCTAGAAAGCAATGAGGGAATTTGACCTGGACACTCCTATCTCCTAAGGTATGAGACAGACAGAGAGAGAGAGTGAGACTCACTACTTGGGCAGAGGAGGTGTTCCTGGGGAAGTGGTGGAGCCGGGGGGAGGTGAGATAGTGCTGATAGGGCTGGGGCAGAGGAGGGATGTGATACTGATGGGGAGACAGGCTTGTGTCCACACTCAGGTCCCTGCAGGGGAAAAGAGAAAAAACAACAACTTTTTTGTCATTGTGGTCCTTCAAAACTGTTAATAGTAATAACATTAGGAGTTATAAAGTAGATGGGTCTTAAATGAAAGAATACAGAGTCTTTAAAATGCAGGAGCACCAACCAACGCTTGTCAAAAATACTCCAATGTGAACATATAAATACTTATATATATATTAATAGTTATGATGTCTCTACATTTAGAACATGGTATGAAATGTTGCACCCCAGTAGATAAGAAGCAACAACAGTGTTTCTACATGTTACATTTCAGGCTGGATAATCTCTTGGCCATATGCCCCTGGTGGAGCCATGAAGGTAAGCAGCTTGGGTTAAACAGGACAGGAGTGTTTCAGAGACAAATACATCCCAGTACCGCTATACAAATTTGAAAGGTTTATTATAAGATAAATGAACAGTGTATTATATGAATGTTATCACACCCAACCTTATACCTTATCCTACGCAATGCCTTAATAAATTATCGGTCTCCCCACTGTTTGGCATTCAGTGGCAAGACGAGTAACAAAGTAAAATGGTAAATTGACTCACACCTCACACCTGTCACAAGCACGACTTAATGCTTCTTTCTGAATGCTCCGTATAAAATGACGGACCAATAATTGTTTTGACTGGGGCAGTGGTCCAGTCTTGTTAGTTTAGTGAAGCTCAGAGGTATTGAGAAGTGTAGCTGCTTTACCAGTCTGTTCCCTCGGCCAGGTAGCGAGGCTGCTGGGTCATTGGCTGTGGGACGTGCAGTGGTGGGGTGTAGTCGTACCCTGTCCGCAGAGGCTGGGGGGGATGGGGTGCTCTCTCCTGGGTGTGCCTGAACAGGATTTGGAGGGATCAATTGATCCAAAACAATTAGAATTTGTGGGCTAAAAAGGCGTTTTTGTCGTGAGTGAGGTTCGTCTTTGTCTACTTCAAAGAAAAAAAATCTATCAATAAAATATTAAATGAAAAATAATTAATTAAAGAGGAACTTGTTAATATTCATAAAACATTTTCCACAGATCCAGGTAAATGTTTCTAAATTGTGTCTGCCTAAAGTGAATTCCTTTAGCTCCATCCCCACCCCACCTAGCTCCAGCAGAGAAGCCCAGCAGTCCCAGTCCCAGCCCCAGTCCCTCCTCAGGCAGGCAGGCAGGCAGGCAGGCAGGCATTACTGTACCTGGTGTGGGGGAGGATCCGCCGGTGCTGGGCCTCCAGAAGCTGCTGCTGGATGAGGTATTGCTGGTGTAAGGCCTGAGGTAGGAAGGGGGGTCCTTGGATGTCTTGGAACTGTGGAGGTGGGGGTGGGGGGATGGGGTTGAGGGGTGGATGTAGCTGGGGGGACTGCTGGTGGGGACCTGGGGCCAGGTGGGGGGCCAGGCCTGGCTGAGATTGTCCTGGGTGGGGCATGGGGAAATCAAGGGGAATCTGAGCCTGCGGGCCTAAGTGGAAATGCCGGCAAGAGGTAGCATGGCTCTGCTGATGCCTGTTAAAATGGGATCCTGGAAAGAACAACGATAAAGCATTTAGTGAAACACTGGCAGCACGTTTAAACATTTGAGATATTGTGAATGAACAAGAGGATGAGTGTTTATCAATAAGATAAGACAAATGTGCCGTGTGATTTTGGTCCTTTAAAAGTAATGGCAGTAAATGATGGCAGTCAAGTGAAAAGAATGAACAAATGAGGGAAGTGTTGTGTGGGTGGGGCAAATCAGTTTTGCTTCCGAGGTTGGGCTTCTCACCTCAGAGCAGCTGATGCCGTTGCCGTGGTTGCAAGTGTGGCTAATATTATTTAGCTGCTATTTAAAGCAGTGTTCCCACTTGCACAGGGAAGGGCAGCAGAGAGAAGAGCTCAGCTGTCATCTAAGACTCACTCAGCTAAATTAATGACAAGTTTGTGAGAAAAAAAAATAGCCTCAGAAGGATCTCTTAGAAGTTGGACTTGCGTGGGAGACATCAAATTATGCGGTCCTCTAAGATGCACCTTGTAGGTCTCCAGCTTTTGGGGTGATCAAGTCTTGTTTTAACAGACTGATGAAGTGGATGTCAAAATTACCTAAATGGAATGATGAATCTAAACACTAGATTCTTTTTTTTTTTTTTTTTATGTTATGAAGATCAACTCTGTTCTCATTAAAATTTTACTGTTTGTATGGGACCATTCAGTAAATTAAAGTAATTAACTGGTTTAACTCCTTATGTTATAATAGGTACACTTACAATACCAAGTAGCTCTATCATACTGAGTAACACCCGTCACAGCTAATTTTACACATGAAATATGTACCTGAGGTTTTTTAGTGGAGCTTTATAAATTCATGCATTTTCTGACTTATGTATATTTCTATATACATATATACATTATGTATATATATTATGTATACATATGTATATTTCTACGTTAAGATATCATGACAGTTTTATTAAGTCATGTCTTGTCAAAATCTTTTGCAAATTGTTTAGTTCTACAATATACAGTAGGCTATAACAATACATGTTGTGCAACTATAAGACCACTTTGATTATTTTAAAAGAACATTTTGCATTAAAACTATCATTAAATCATTAAAACAGTTTGGCTCAGTAATCCCAAAGACAGGTATATTATGTGGTCCCAAAAACCATGAAATGCACAAAATTACTTAAGATCACTTACATGATGTTGATTGAGTTCCTAGCACACCAGCTAGCACTGTAGACTGTGTAGGCCTAAGCATTGTATTTTTTTACACAAAAGTTGCCTACATCTCAAGATTTTCCCACATTTGACACAGACTCCGCTGCCTTTCAATATGTAGGTAACAAATGTATGTAATGTGCTGGATAGTGGATGCTTAAGTCAGTGTCTGTGCAATAATTCCCATTAAGACTGAGGTCATAAGAGGATTAATACATATGGGTGGCAGCCCTGTGGTCACATGATTAACCAAAGTCACAGCCACATATCAAAATAAAGGTCTGACATTTGAAGGAATTTGTTCAATCAAATTCTTGCTATAAAAGTCTCCTTTTTAATTGGGTAAAAATTGTAAACACTTGATGCAGCTGATCAAGGCTTTGGTGACATCATTCTGTAAGGAGGGATTTTCCTTTGGTGAGCTAGTTGCATTGGCAGTGAGCCTATATTAAGTGGCTGTGTGATTAATAGCTTTGTATGTGATATAAAATACATTTGTAGTATGGCCAGTAATGCCTGCTCCAACCAAACTACATACCCTAAAGATCCATTATTGCATGACACCATTCCCTGGATGTGTTTAATTCAATATCAGTACTGTTAATTTGCCTTATAATTCATGAAACACAGTCGACTGACTTAACTACATTCTGCCATTTTCTAGCCATCCTTGTGGTAAACTGTGGAGGTGACTTAGCAATAGTGAAAGTAAAGTAAATTGCTAAAAGTAGGCATTGGTGGTCAAGCTCTGATGAAAGGTACAGTACAAGGTGTTAGCATGTATTCCAGAGGTGTTGTGTCATGACATGAACCAAGGGACTGAAAATGATCAGGAAAATAGAGCACATGAGCACACATGAATGTGAACCAGACAGATGTAAAAGACAATTAGAGAATATCACAGTAAATTTTCCTAGCCATTCATTCACTCACTCTGTCAGAGCCAAAACAAAGCTCACAGTGTAAACTCATGGTAGCCTATATTTCAGCTTCTCTGATCCTCCAAAACTCACTTTCCCTTTAATAAATCTCTAGCCTATTTGAAAAGCGCAGCTGATTTGATTGCTTATTTAATGGCATTTAGAACCTGTTCCAAGTGTTAGAGGAACACATGAAGCAAGATGAAGAACCCCCCTAAGAAACCACAGGAGCAAAGAGCAAAGCCTACATTGCATTTGGGATTATTAACTGGTAGCAGACTTGAAGGTGCAGCTTTTTTGATGGATCAATAAAACTGTTTGGATTGAAAAAATAGCCATTAACACCAATTCACATTTGTGCCAAAACCGTCAAACGGCGCTAACGGTGATATTGGCACTATTTTTGCTTTTTGTTCCTTTACCAATAGGCTACTTGCATTGCAATATCAGGTTTCAAACAATGCACCTTGGTCTGGCCTCATGACAAATTCAAACAACAAATCCACTAACACAAGCTCCGCACCTTCAAGTGCCTCCAGACAAACCAACATAAATGACCGCAGATAAACTCAATCAGGTCTCATGGTGGAGGGGAAAAGCAAGGAACTGTCTATCTTTGTCACGGCAGGGAGGGGAGGAGGTGGGGGGAGGGAAGACAATAAATGGAAATCAGCAAGAAGCACACTGAAGGTTAGGAAAAATACTATATTCTTTATTGAAAAATATTAGTATGTGGAACTGTGTCATAAATATAAATACCATGCAACAAAATAATAAACCAAAAAACAACACTGACTGGAGGCAAGGCCCATCATGCTCTGTATAGGGTTAACAGAACAAAAGCTGCATCCAATGAGCAAATGTGTTGGCTACAGCACGTTACAGTACAGCAGGGTACATCTTTGCTACAGAAAGATTACATTGGAATACTATTCAATGTAAAACAAAATATGAATATAACGTGACCATGCATTGAAGTCTATTACCAGAACAAAAGGTAGAGAGACCACAACCAAACAATAGACAATTTGAATCTAATAGAGGATTTTCTGTTGCAGTGCAGGAAAATAAACATCCCTGTGAAATGGATAGCATTTTGTTTTGTTTATTTGTTTGTTTACTTCAATAAGATTCTGAAGTAGTAATGCCTCTGATGTAATTTTTTTTTTTTTAAATATTGAACATGTTCAAACACATTTGAATTTGCAAATGTATTGTTTTTCCAGCCAAGACAAGACATGTCTTCTAAATGGGTAGAGGATGGCTTTTATGAGAACATATCTGCCTCCATCAGAGGAAAGGTTAATAAGGACATGAGCTTTGGTTTGGTTGCATTTGTCCAATGGCCTATGCCTTTCAAAAACTGGAAATTGCTATGAGCTTTTGTTAATAATGAATATGAAAGCATGAAAGGCAAGGGTAAGGAGCCAAATTAATTCAAAATGTATCCACTTTACAGGAATTTACACATGTTGTCTACCAAGACTAGATGGGAGGTACATGAAATTTTTTATATTAACTAATGCTACAATGGGTTAACTATTGCAACTTGACATGTAGAGAGACAATTCGTTTCTAAAGGTGTTAGCTAATTTTAGTCTGCTTCACACAAGGGAGTAACATTCTTGGGTGTTTAAAATACCAATGTCGTCTTCGGATGGAAAGAGGAAATGAAGAAGGGGTTCACAATACAGCTAAATGCAGAGTACAGGCAGAGGCCACACCACACAGCAGCAGATGGTCA
>JAODXP020000019.1:37869977-37900014 GCA_027497455.2 Sardinella longiceps | reverse complement strand
GTGGTCCCCGGACTACACTTTGAGAACCACTGATCTAGCCTACGCCCTACCCCCTTAGTATTATGTATCTATTAATGTTACATTCACCACATTAGCCAGGCATTGTTTCATTATGAAGACACAACTAGAAATTTAGTGAATTGTTAGGAGACATATCAAGTGTGAATTAACCAACTTTGATTGGCTTTGGCCATTTGAAGTGATGTAATGACATGAATTGAGAAGAATGTTAGGTCTAAGTTTGTACCTTAATTTGTCATTACCTTGTATAAATGCTAATTTAAAGAGAATGGATTATGGAGATGGATTATCACCCTTTGCAAACAAAAATGTTTTTTTTTTTTGTTTGTTTGTGTTATGAGTTAAGTGGAGATGAGTGCTTCCAAGTCCAAATGGATTTGTTCTTTTCATGACATCTTAGCATCTATTACCCTTTACTAATTTCACATTGTATGAATTACCTTCACCTTCAACTTTGGACTTTATTGGGTGTTACCTTTTAAACCTGTTGTTTGAAGGCAATGTAACATGGCTGTGATCCAAACTTTGGAACTGTCTTGGTTTTAGTTTCTTGCTTTAAGAATTACCCTTTTGTAAGTAGTTCTAACAATTTGTAATCAGCACATTTTTTCTCTTTCAGTGTGCCTTGTGCTTCTCAAGGTCCCCAAGGCCATCTAAGTTTATGCACTGGGATCCCAGAGTGTTCACTCTGGGACAAGTGTCACCGTAATGACAATGAATGGTAGGTATGAATTTTGGAGGACCTCTCAAGTTATGAACCTTTTTTATCAGTGACACTTCAGAAAATTCTTTGTATTTTTGTTTGTGTACAGGTTTTGTAGAGTTTTCATGATACAATATATGTTGTTCACATATAGCTGGATTTTATTGCATCCACTCACATTTTTATCAACCCGGTGGAATACTTTATTCTGAATGGCTGATAGGGTATCCGTTACCCAATTATATCAAGACACTTGTGATACTGGTCTTGTAAACATCTTCAGACATGTTCTAAACCAATGTTTTTTAGAGTAGTATACCTAACAAAGAGCATGCAGCTTTGTGGATCAGTTTGAGTCAATTAAGAATTAACTCGCTCACCATGATTTGCCGTTTCAAGTGATGAAGAGTTTTGTGGATTTATCTTCACATGAAAATAGTATAGCAAAACTGTGGCTGTGTAGGTGTTATATAGTCAATAGAGGTATGAATAGTCTGCGCTTGTACAGCTGAGCTGTGCTCATTTTCTCTTTTGATATGCCATAGATTTATTTTCTTTAATAATATTGCCATAACCCATTGAACTACAGCTTGGACATGACTTTGTCTAGCAGTGTCTGTGTCGTGTTGTCCTGGCTGCCCCTTTGCTTTGATTGTTAACTTTATTACAAAACTATGCTTTTGGGGTTCCTCTTTTTCTTATACCTGGGTCTACCCGGTTTATCATTATTAGCTTTTCTGAAATAAGTCCCTAGACCCTAGAGCAAGTGTGATCCGATGCACACTTGACAAGCAGGTGCAACTGTTTTCAATTATTTGTGCAAAATTTTGTGATGAATCAGAATTTTTTAATTGTTTGACAGCACTAGTGTTTATGCATTTTTTTTTGGACTGTCTATGTATTTTAGGTCAAATGGAGTGGACCTCACCAGCAAGGGGCTGGTTCAAGATTGGTGAAGAGGTTGAGCAATACAACGCCCTCTTATGTATTTGGTAATAAAACATGCGTAAAGATGGTAAGACAACCACACATTACTGAGATCAAGGAATAAAGCAGTTTTATTAATCACATGCAATTGCTAGTGTGAAAAATATAGAGGCAGGGCTAACCCAACTGCCAGGGGACACTGTTCTGTTTGTGAACAGTGTGTGTGTGTGTGTGTGTGTGTGTGTGTGTGTGTGTGTGTGTGTTTAAAGTCAGGAAGATAGAGTGATGGAAGTGGTGTTGGTGGTAGGGCATTGTGCTGCATGCATGTTCAAGGGACCTGTGTGTTGTGCAGTGTGTGTGGCCTGTGAAGTTGGCAGGGGAGATCATAATGATGGAAGTAGTAGTGTGCCACGTTTTTAAGACAGCAGGATGAGTGATATGCTACAACACAGTAGTTATAGAGTATTTTTTGTTTCATTTACAGGACTTACAGATGCACACACATGCTATGGAATTAGCGGGTCACCAGCTTCAGGACCTAGAGTTTTTGAACAAAGAAGTGACACAAGTTGAGGGCTGGGTCAGAGATATTTAAGGAGTGGTCAGAAAGTGAGTGCTCTGCTATTACTGATCTGTTCATTCTGTTTAATTATTTTTGTGATGCACAACTGTTACAAATTCATACATGGATGGTTTTCCAAGTCGTGTTGTTCACACTACTAAAATGTGTAATTTCAGTATAGTGTATCCGTTGCTTGTAGGCAGGAAATCATGAATGTGTAGGTTCTTGACAGTTCGAACTATGGATCTTTCTTAATGTAGAAAAGTCCTTTGACAATTTACTTTTATGTACTGTATATTTAGCATAGACTTTTAATTTGGCATTTGACAAGTATCAGCTACATCAGGGCCAGTCTCCCCCAGAGCAACTGGGTTATGTGTTAAGGATCACAGGTTCTTTGAATGACAATCTTGTGTACAACTGTATCCCAGACACTGTAGATATGAAAACAAAAGAGGACAGTGGCCGCCAAAAGACTTGAAGAGTAGCAGAGCACTGTTACTACAGAAAAGCAGAACCACTGAAACTCTCTCCACCCAGGCAGACACTTTGAAAGAGATGTCCTGCTTGCTCTCCACTGATTCTGTGAGAGGTACGTGTAAGTAATACATTATAATATGATACTGTCAGTTGTAATGACTAGTTTCTTAGATTTGTAATGGAGGCACTACCTTTTTTTACCCATAAGGTGGGCGTTGGGGTATGAAGAGGCGATGAAGGGTCTCTACAGCATTACAATCAAAAAGACAAGGCAAGTCACCGGCATGATAGACTATGCTACAGTATGCTGAATTTCTGGATATTGATGAAGACTTTGATGATTGTTATGGTGACTAAACTGTTACATAAAACTTTAGACAAAACACTAGCTTTATTGACTTACTACAATGATGTTTTCTTAGTTGCCTTATTCCAAACTTGCAAACTCCCATCATGAAACACAATGACACAATGATACTACAGGACTGATCTAACCATCTTGTGTTCTTAATTTTTACATTCTGTCTTAAAGATCCTTTTTATTGCCCTCTGTAAAAATTACTAGTGACATGATGAGGGGAAAGTCTTATGTGTTCTTTGCCCCATATCTAGTGAGCTTTTGATCCTTTATAATGTTCATCTATCACAGTTTAGCTTGGAGCAGCCACGAAACTACAGCAGAAAAGATAATTGGTGCTCCTCTGCCTTCCCTCCTCGACCTGCACTGGGAGGACCAGGAAGTGGGCAAAGAACATTATGAAGACCATACAAGTCATCCACCGACTTCTGCCTGGCCCTGTTAAGGTGTCTACAACCATGGCAACCTTGATAGGAAAGTGTTAAGTTTTATGGATGCTACAAAATGCTTTGGAATCATTCTGCGAAGTTACCACACACCATACTTGCACTACACTGCATTATTACTTGTGCTTTACATTTGACAACCACCACTTTGACCTGTAAATTATATTCATCTTACTGTAATTGTATTATTTGAATATTGTGTTATGTATTTTGTTTCCTTTATGGTTCAGCATATGACTACCATATGTCAAGTGAATGTACACCATCACATGATGTGTGTGTGTCTGTGTCTGTGTGTGTCTGTGTCTGTGTCTGTGTGTGTATTTTGATGCCTACCAAAGTCATTTTTCCTTGTACTGTAAGTACAGTTGGCCAATAAAACTGATTTGGTATTGGACATAAGCAGTCACACTTTGTTTCATTTTGTACCTTACAGTTATGACATTTTCAGGAACAACAATATTGCATCTTTTATGCTTAATGAATCTTTCCCTTTTCTTTCCATGTTTAGTATTACTTGACGTAGAGTATTGTTTATACTTCGGGTGTTAAGAGGTATAGCTACATTTAAGCAATGGTATATGGCTGGCTTGAGCGACCACATTGATGACGAAATTTCATGCAGCAAGAAGTAAGGGTGGGACCAGGCTAGCTTATGTGTATATCATATGCTTTTTTTAAAAAAAAATCTTGTCATGAAAATCTTTTCTATCTTACACTACATAATCCCTGCACCAAAGAGACAGTAAGACACCTGAATGTTTTGAGTAGAAAAACAAAAAGTGATGGTTTGTTATTTTGAGATTGATTCTTTAGCCAGTATCCCATGTACCGGACAGGCAGGATTGACAGAGTTTTGTCTGCATCAGGGCTGCTTTCAGATTATCAGCATAGCGATAAACTTTCTTGACCTTGTAACACTCACAGGCCCCTGACCTACAGAACTGGAAGGGTTCTTTTACATTGGATTTGTAATGACCTGATCAGTATGGGTATATTTTATCAAAACATACATGCATCAGGATAAATGCATGCAAGGATCTTTTGCCTCTTGCCTCCAGTTGTAGTGCATGGTGGCCACTGACAAACTGTGGTGTTAAGATAGTGCTTAATCATCCTGTAAGAATTCAAGAATCTATGTCAAGATACACATAAACATGATCAAAACCTTGTCCTGTCAAGGTTGCCATGGTCGTGGACACCCTCAACAGGCACAGGCAAGGTACAAGAGGTATCAGGAGGACAGACCTGTGAAGTGTGGAAGTGGTGATGGACAGTAGATACATGTGTAGATGTATGTGAGGAATGCTATGGTTCTACTGTATTAGTGCTAAAGGTGTTATTGTCAGTGCAGAGAAGTCATTAAGCCAGTATGAAGCCCCGTCCACCTAGGCCATATGTGTGAGGGGGACAAGGCCATAGTGCCAAGTACAGTGTGACAGCACAAACTCAAGCACCAGATAAATCTCCCACCTCTATGAGTCATTCAAACATGTTAAACACCATTCTATTGCTCAACATGCTCCTTTGCTAGTGGAATGTTGTGTGTAAAGGTGATGGCCTACACTCAGCTCATTTCTGCTGAGTGTCATCCCTGCTAATTACTGGTTGACCCCCTGTCACCAACTTTTCCTGAGTAGAGTGCAGACCATATTCACAGGAGGTCCATGCCTCTTCTTTCTAAAGGGACACTTACCAATCATCATACAATGGCATTTGTTAAAATGGATTGCACCCAGTGCTATCACTCACTCACCGAACAATTTGTCTGGCTGCAACCTTTCTGCTCAGCCAGCCCTTCAGACAACCACATAATGACAACTTGACAACCATATATTGTGGAATTATATTTTGTAATTATCATGTTTGGCTGACGCCATAGCTAAATTGTGATCCACATTGATGACCGAAATTTCATGCAGCAAGAAGTAAGGGTGGGACCAGGCTAGCTTATGTGTATATCATATGCCTTTTTTATTAAAAAAAATCTTGTCATGAAAATCTTTTCTATCTTACACTACATAATCCCTGCACCAAAGAGACAGTAAGACACCTGAATGTTTTGAGTAGAAAAACAAAAAGTGATGGTTTGTTATTTTGAGATTGATTCTTTAGCCAGTATCCCATGTACCGGACAGGCAGGATTGACAGAGTTTTGTCTGCATCAGGGCTGCTTTCAGATTATCAGCATAGCGATAAACTTTCTTGACCTTGTAACACTCACAGGCCCCTGACCTACAGAACTGGAAGGGTTCTTTTACATTGGATTTGTAATGACCTGATCAGTATGGGTATATTTTATCAAAACATACATGCATCAGGATAAATGCATGCAAGGATCTTTTGCCTCTTGCCTCCAGTTGTAGTGCATGGTGGCCACTGACAAACTGTGGTGTTAAGATAGTGCTTAATCATCCTGTAAGAATTCAAGAATCTATGTCAAGATACACATAAACATGATCAAACCTTGTCCTGTCAAGGTTGCCATGGTCGTGGACACCCTCAACAGGCACAGGCAAGGTACAAGAGGTATCAGGAGGACAGACCTGTGAAGTGTGGAAGTGGTGATGGACAGTAGATACATGTGTAGATGTATGTGAGGAATGCTATGGTTCTACTGTATTAGTGCTAAAGGTGTTATTGTCAGTGCAGAGAAGTCATTAAGCCAGTATGAAGCCCCGTCCACCTAGGCCATATGTGTGAGGGGGACAAGGCCATAGTGCCAAGCTACAGTGTACAGCACAAACTCAAGCACCAGATAAATCTCCCACCTCTATGAGTCATTCAAACATGTTAAACACCATTCTATTGCTCAACATGCTCCTTTGCTAGTGGAATGTTGTGTGTAAAGGTGATGGCCTACACTCAGCTCATTTCTGCTGAGTGTCATCCCTGCTAATTACTGGTTGACCCCCTGTCACCAACTTTTCCTGAGTAGAGTGCAACCATATTCACAGGAGGTCCATGCCTCTTCTTTCTAAAGGGACACTTACCAATCATCATACAATGGCATTTGTTAAAATGGATTGCACCCAGTGCTATCACTCACTCACCGAACAATTTGTCTGGCTGCAACCTTTCTGCTCAGCCAGCCCTTCAGACAACCACATAATGACAACTTGACAACCATATATTGTGGAATTATATTTTGTAATTATCATGTTTGGCTGACGCCATAGCTAAATTGTGATCTATCACATACTGTATGGTAACCACCAAGTATCTGTTGTATTACTGTATGGCCCCTGGCAGTTGGGTTGTCTTCTACCATGTTGGTCCTTATACAAGGATATATATCACAAGGCCATTGCTTTATAAATGGCACTGAGTAAATGTAATGCAATATAATTGTTTTCATGGTTCAATCACAGAAACTTTCCTTATCCAATGGCCTACACCCATCCTAAGGGCATGCAGAATTTAGAGGGTTTCTTTCATTATTATTGTAATGGTTTGATATTGATTAAAGATCCTTTCATTCTTTCAGTAGTAGAGTGGTTGCAAGACCTGCCAGCAAAACAAGGGAAATGGTCCAATCAACCAAGCTTAAAGATCAGTAGGCAGTCATTTAAGATGGTCAGTTTGAAATACCTAGGTGTACACCTTGCTCATGACGTCAGCAAACAGTACATTGAGCCAGCTAAAGGCTCAGGTAAGGAAATCCAAGTATGAGCATCAATCTAGAAAACTTTAATCTTGAGCTGTACACAGTGCATCATCCCTTGGTATGGTACAGTGACTGTTTATTGCATACCTGGCAAACGAAGGCCCGGGCCGCATTACACATGCGGCCCGTCGAGCTATTTAATGCGGCCCGCGGAGCCTCCCCAAAATAAAATAATTCCTCATTTAACCAAGGTGACATAGATTATAGGTCTGATTTATCAAATTTGTTGTATTACTAAAATACAACTCCCACCCTTTTAAGCCTGCATGTTAACATGTTCTCTGAAGAAAGTGGAGCTACTGATTTGAGACTTGCCAATTTACCGGCATCAACCGGTTGACTGTTAACACCCGGCATGTTAGTCAAAATCTAAAACCCAATGTGGCCCACCTCTGGTTTATTGTTTTATCATGAGAAATAAAAAATATTACTTTTCACCAACTCACCTCACTGGCCCCCTATACCTGTATCCACAGACAATAACCCATCCATCCCCAAATTCACTCTCATGTTTTGGAATTGGTGCAACATAGAAAACAAACCCAAGTTTGAACAGATGTTTAATTGTCCAGCAGAGACGCATACACTTACTGTACAGAGAGAGAGAGAGAGAGAGAGAGAGAGAGAGAGAGAGAGAGAGAGAGAGAGAGAGAGAGAGAGAGAGAGAGAGAGAGCATTATTGTCAGAGGCAGACCATGACCACAGACAAATGTTGTGACTACAGATGCTGTGACGCCAGTAGAAGAGTCCAAAACAGCAAAGATTTTGTGGTTAGTGTATAACAGGTGAGTTGCATCTTTCCAGAGTTACAAACCTTGGGAAACATGGACTACTCCTCTACCTACTTGGCATAAAAGACTGACAGCAGCACTTGTAGATAAACATATGTATGAATGCAACAAAGCCAAGAACAGTGATGCACGCACTGTATGAACATACTATAAGTACACCTGCCATCAGCTCTGTAGAACACCCCGTCATTACAACGACAGTCATATCCATGCAGACACATGAGTGACAAATCCCATACAGACGAGCAAGGTCTTTACAGCTCACAAAATCAAATACAGCAACACACACACACACAAACACACACACATATTGTATAGACAGATTCTTCAAATGCTTTTGGTAAACAGGCGCCATGATATTTTAGCTTTGAGACTGCCTGGACTGCCTACAGAACACTGTCCTTTCCACCCTCCTTGCCTGAGCTCAAGGACAGCGGGCTGTTTTGTCGGCTGTTGTTGCTGTTGTGGTGGCTGTTTTTGTTGGAACTGTTGTTGGGGCTGGTAATGTTGAGACTGGTGGTCTTGAGGTGATTGCTGTTCTTGAGGCAGGGGTTGTTGATACCGGTCTTGCTGATGCTCTTGTTGTTGAGGCTGGTGTTGTTGAGGTGACTTGTTTATGCTAGTGTTGTTGGGATGTTGTTGTGGACGCTGGTGTTGTTGAAGTTGTTGTTGAGGCTGGCATAGCCGCTGACCGCCATCAGAAAATTCCCAAGTTGAATTTAATTAGAACTATATAAACACAATGAGATTACATTAGAAAAAGGGTAATGATCTCCACAACATTAAGATTAATAGAATATACAGCAGTTAGGTTAAGTCAAATTGATTGGAATTGTTTATTAATTTATATGTGACTGCTTGAGACACTGTTGAACTTTGAGGATATCCAAGAACAGCCCCAATCTAACTTAATGGATAAGCAGCCATGACATAATGCTGAGTGACCATTACTGTACGTTCAGACCGCCAGCGATAAATGTCAAAGAATTGCCAAAGAGTCCCAAAGTTGCCCAACTGCATCATAGCTCATTACATAAAGTCAACCGAAGTTTAACTTTCTTTCATCGCTCAAGTTGCCCAAGTTTCGTCTCCTACCACATCTGCAGTTTTTGTTGGCGAAGTTGCTTGTCCCCATACAAAATCAATTACTTCCGTTGCTAATGTTGCCTGCATCGCTTGCGGTGTGAAGGTACTTTTTGAAATCCAAACGTTTTTTGTAATTCATTATCCTGCTTGTACATATCATATAATGGCTTTGATCTCACTATGGATGATTCAACCACCGAGACAAATTAAAAATTCACTTTAGAATAAAAGTATCTTACCTTTTTGTTTGCTGAGCCCTATCCAGTTTACGTATCGCCCTGATGATGCCATCACCACTGCCTTTCACCTGGCTTTCACGCATCTGGATAAAAAGGACATTATATCAAAATGCTGTTCATTGATCAGTTGAGCATTCAAGATCAACAGTTGGAAGAGAAAATGGTTCCAGTGGGACTGAACACTACACTCTGCAGCTGGATCCTAGACTTCCTTGTAATAAGACAGCGGGCAGTCAAGATATTATCATGCTGAACAAAGGAGACACCTGACTATGTCCTGAGGCCTCTTCTGTACATTCTCCATGACCCATGACTATGCACTTACACACTTACTGAACACACAACAGTGGTGGGTTTGATAAGCAGAGGAAATGAGGACTGCTCTGTTGTAGAAAGCAACAAGCATTGTGAAGGACACAAAATCTCACTCACTCTTCTCCCTATGACCATCAGGCAGAATAGGTCTTCAAGAGAGAGGAAGAGCTACTTCCTCAGTAGGATTATGGAAAGATGCATTCCCATGTATAACCCTCATCCACGTATTAATTCATAGATAAAGAAACTTATCCTTAAAACCTTGGTTAATAATGGGGAAATGAAGATACTAATATGAAAAGGCTAGGTTTTAGAAAACACTGCATGAAATCCCAGTGGCAACAACAGCAAGTTTTTGACAATCTTGCTTCTCTTTGCTTTTGTCTGAAGTAAAAGAATCCTTTTCTCTCTTTATGGCTCTGCACCTTTACTACTTATTGTGACTGAAGATTCACATCACTTACATGCAGTGAGTTGTTAATGTACTCTCAGCAGCATGTGCATTCGCTATTCAATCAAGTGGAATGGATTCTTCCATGATGCAATCGACAACTTTGAGAATAGATTTAATCTCGTGTTAACGTTAAAACATTAAAAACATTAAAAACATTAATACCTAGGAATATTGCAGTATGTATTTTGAATTACACAAAGCTGAAGCCTCACATTACTTCCTGCAATTATGGGTGAATCCACCACTCAAGCTGCATCATGATTTCTCTGTACATTTTTGGGCCCACTCATTGTCCAGCTTCTCTTCTCTTTCCTTACGAAGGTTCCTTGGCTTGCTGGTCAGTCTTCCTTCTGGCCTGGTTGGGCCTAGGTTCAACGTACAGGAAAAACAGACAAAAAACAATTCAAACAGTTAAGCAGGCTGACATACATCAATCTGGGCAAACCGATTTAACAACATTTAACGAGTGGTGTTCTGTGCTTGAGTGCGATACCTTTCCAGCGAGGCAATGTGTTTGATAGCTACCGTCTCCTTTAATTAAGCCATTTCCCAATGCAAGTCAGTACACAGTCAGAAGATGAGGGTTAAACAAGGATTCTGTTGAGAGGGGACAAAAACTGTAATTTGGTTAGTTTCCATGTTGGCATTTTAAGAGGTGGAGGTTTTCATATACAGTGCGGTTGTATCAGAGATTTTTAAATAGGGCTCTGTTTGTATACTGCGGGCCTGGATATATTACTGTGATGTCAGGATAATAACCTGACCGTCTCTACTTTAAACGTCTCTGTGTTAGACACACATATTCTGTAGTCCGCAGCAACCCTTGCCCTGAACACAACATTTAGCTGGTGCATTAAGTAAATATGGTCAATAAGGTTATTAATTTTTTTCTGGAAATCCTACTGTTCTGTGTCCTGAAAATCTAAGTCCACTTATACCTCAGGAGACCAGGGGGAAAGGATTATGTTGAGAGGGCACAAAAAAATTTGCAATATTGTTTTCTTATTTGGGAACAGGTGCATACTGTATGTCATTGTGATTTTAATATTAAGTCCATATAAGGTAAGGTTGGTATACTGTATGGCTGTACTGTATGGCAGTACTGATGGATGTATTGCCTGTAATCTTGGTACACTATGTAACCTGACAGATCAACAAAGTAAAAAGATATCTACTCATGAAATGGTATATGGTAGCAGCGTTCATGTCACTTGGCATCCAATCAGTAAGTGGAATTATAAACATATTTCTTTTGATGAAGGAATTGTTTTCTACTAAAAATTCACTAAATTTCTACTTGTTATGTGTTCCTGTATTGACACCATGCCTGGTTCATGTGGTAAATGCATTAGATACATAATAAAACACAACACAACCATTTCTTATGTACACACATCACATTCCTCAAAGAAGATGGGACGTGGTCGGCCATCCCGACAGCAGATACTAATGCAGGATTTTCCGAGTCCCCTGTGAATTTAATAGTTGTAATCAATCACCGTACTGATTTTCACCAGAGGCGACACAATAAAGAACATACCAGTGGTATCGGAGGCCAAGCAGTCAGCATCCTGGTGGTTTCCAAATCCTACTGGTCTTCCCTTATGACTGGATCTGGGCCTGCCATAGATCACCATCCCTGTCCCTGTCCCTTTTATGAGGCGGCTTGTCGATGGGGCCTTCTCCAGTTAGGACAGCATAGGCCTATGGGAGATTCTGTCCTGTTAAAAGGCATGTGATTTTAATATTAGAAAGTTAACATAGTATACTGCTTGGATATATTGCTACTAATGGTTTAACTATATTTATTTGACACACAACAATCAAAAAAATAAATAAAAAAAGAACATTTTTATAGTGCAGAGATGAGGTTCAAAATATTAATGTTACTTGTCACAAATCGAAGTTACCAAAGCCAAGAGTAGGCTAGTCTTGCTAGATATCAGAGGTTCTAGCTCTGGTTCTAGCAAGTCACTTTAATGTTAGCCTGCTTGCTGTAGCCTACGTTTCATTTTCATGCAACAAACAGTTATCAGTTTCTAGCTAATACTGCTCCATCAATAATGTTGCAAATCAACCAACACGACAACATACTGTTTTGGGCATAACATCATTATTTTAGACGTGTAGGGGTGAATATAGTCATGCTCACCTCTCCTTGATGTACTTACGTAAAAACGCGCCGCGGTAAATGTCACAGGCGCGTGCCAATGACGCATGGATGCAGGACAGACGGTTCATGGAGTTCATAGTGGCGGCATTATGCGCTGTGCGCATTAAAGTTAACGTTGGGCCATGAAGTGTTGTCCCATCACGAAAAAAAAAGTGTTGTCACGATTGGCTGCTTGGCCTACAATGACGAGGTTATTGCAAACAACCTTTTGCAAAAACCTTTTAGGCTATTAGACTGTAATATCAAATAATTCTAACGGGAATATTAAGCCAGTCCTTATTTTCCAAAGTGTTCAGAAACGCCTAGTGCCAGATCTCAAAGTGCCTACTAAAAATGTGCTGTGGGCACGTTTCAGCTGCTAGATTTTAAACTGAGCTTATTCCCCCAAAAAACGACAAAGAATGAACCTTTTACCGTTGAACGTTTAGCGGCAAATATGTAGCCTAAGCGAAGTCTAGTGGGCTTTACAGAAAGAATATGCGTTCATTCATAAAACGGCGTAGGCTAGGCCTACTTTTGATAGGCTATTGGAACCGTGGTAAAGTTGGTTTCACATTGGACGTTGGATTATTGGATCATAAAATGTGATCACAGCACGAAAACTCGACCAAAAACTTCTGTTAATACGATCTAAAACTCAATAATAAAATAAACATTTTATCGATGGGCTAAACTTTTAGAGGAAAATATGTAAGCCAGTAGCCTGTATTGTAAGAATAAATGCGTCCATTCATAAAGCGGGCGTCTGGGTCATCATGACAAAGTGTGCTTCCACAACGATTTGGGGATGCTCGATCTTAAAACTGATAAGCTTATTACAAACAAACGACAATAAGGAATTTATTATTATACTTCTAGTGATAAATATGTTGGCTAGTCTAAGTGTTCAAATTTGGAGACGCCTGTGCCATCAAATAGCAATTTACGGTGCCTACCAAAAAATGTGATGCGGCCACGTTTAATCAGCTGCTCGCTATATAGGCTTAATGTAAACGAACGACAACTAATTAAACTTGTATTATTATATTTTTAGCGATAAATATGCGGTATGTTTAAAGATAAAAGGGCTAAGGGTTCATTCGTTAAAAGGGAGACAATTGAGCACATATTGGGTCATCATGACAAAAGGTGTTCCCGTTACATTTGCGCATGCTGAACTTAAAATGACGAGTTTATTCCAAAGAAACAACAAGGGATTAACATTTTATTATTTACGTCTAGCGGGAAATTATATTTTTTTGAGTAGGCTATTCATTCATAGAAAAGGAGACCAAGTGGCATCATATATAAGCTAGGCCGCGCAAAAATGAATTGCGATCATGGATCAGGGCTGCTCATATGCCTTCAAATTACGAGCTTGTTGCAAACAAACGAGAAGGAATCGACCTCTTACTATCACTTCTAGCAGCAAATGCCACAATTTTACAAACAGTGAGAAATATATTTTTAAAACCAACACGAAAATGTCTCCCCTGTCGCTAAGTCAATTAGCACTCCAAGCGGCGGGTTTTCTGAACGCATCCTGCATTAAAATGAATAGGGAAAGGAAACGTTGTCCTTACACGTAAAAAAGGCCAAAATCGTAATGGCTGCACACTTCAATAGATTAATTTTCGTGATGGCACCACATTAAACCGTGAGACCGGGTTGGTATGTCACAGTGTTGCCTAGTTTTTTTAAGTGTTTCTTAAAAGTAAGTGTGGAATGTAGAACCACTCCCAAGCATTTAAACTCATCAACATTTATTTAACTGTTTTCCACTTACGTATATGTTCGGTACAGAATTTAATTTACATCTGTTTTTAAAAAACATGGTGACAGTTTTATCAGTATTTAGTGTAAGACAAGAATCTGTTAGCCACTTAGTGGCCTTAGTGAGAGTTAGTGTCAGTTTATTTGCAACCTGCCCTGGGTCTTTGCCATGTGTAAATAGGACTGTATCATCAGCATACATCAATATTTCCACACCATCACATACTGATGGCAGGTCATTGATGTATGTGCTGAACAGAAGTGGCCCCAAAATGGAACCTTGTGGTACCCCCATAGAGCATGCTCTGAGGGATGATGTTTTATCCTTTATCCTGACACACTGAAAGCGAATTAACAGATAAGACTCAATCCATTGCAGTATATTTGGAGACAACTGAAAACTAGCTAACTTGGAGAGGAGTACTAGATGATTGACAGTGTCAAAAGCCTTTCGCAGATCTAAAAACACTGCACCCACTACTCCTCCCTTGTCCAGATATGCCTTTATGTGTTCAATAAAAAAACAACATGCTGTGTCAGTGGAGTGGTTTGCTCTAAAACCAAACTGCATGGGATGTAATAGATTTTTGTTATTGAAGTGTGCTATCAATTGTTCTGACACTGCTTTTTCAAGCACCTTAGAAATTGCAGACAGTATACTGATGGGCCTGTAGTTGGTGACCTCCTGTCTTTCCCCTCCTTTAAAGATTGGAGTTACTATTGCTATTTTGAGAGGAGTGGGGAAAGAATTTTCCTCCAGCGATCTGTTTACAATATAAGTAATGGGAGTGTTTAAGACTTCCTTAAAAATTTTCAGGAGAGATGTATCAAGTGGGAGACAAATGGAAGGCCGACCTGAGATAGAGGATGCACCAGCGTCATATACGTCTGGAGTGTGGGAGCATTTAAAAAATAAATAAATAAATAAATAAAATAAAAATTTGGATTTAAAGTAAACTATGATGATAGTTGGAAAAAAATCAGTCGATAAATCCTTGACTGTATGCAAGCATTGCACTAAATCCATCCCCTATGCTAACGGAAACACATCTAACATGCTAACTTACTTGAAAAGACATCACCCAAAAGTACCCATAGGCAGCGCAAGGAAGAAAGAGCCGGTTAGGAAACAACTGCAACTCTCCGACGCGTTTAAGCAGCCTCTTAGTGCCAATTCAGAGAGGGCGACAGCCATAACGAGAGCAATGGGGATGGACATAGTGAAGGATTTCAATATCTGATGAAAGTACTCGAGCCGCGATATAATATTCCCTGCCGTAAACATTTTAGCACCGTTGTGATTCCAAAACTATATGAAGAGATGTAACGGAGGCCAGCTAGCGCGGCGGTAGTGTGTAAATCCTCATCACTCAATTCCATGGGCGCTTCTAACACGCTGAGTTAGAAGCTTGGGCTTTTAGCTCAGTTGATTAGAGCGTTCCACTCCCACGCCGGGAGTTTGTAGCTTGCGGGGTGGCGGGTTCGAGACCCGTGTGCAGTGCGGACCGCCACTGGCTACAGAAACACGAGGAGAAATTGTTGAGGAACTCTCCTGCACCGACCGTAGCTCTGACTACAGATGGGTGGACCTCCAGGGCCATCGAAAGTTTCCTGACGGTGACCGCTCACTAGACTAGCCTAGTTTAAAGCAAACGGTAGACCTTTTAACTTCAATCTAAATGGTAGAAAATTTCATATACAGAACAAACTGGTTAGAAATGTAGGCAATATATATGGGCTTGCCGCGCAACTTTTAGAATATTTTCTCCTACTTGTTTTAACCTCCCCAGCGGCGCAGAATCACAGAATCAGAGTTTACGCGCAGCTATAGTGAAATGCAACTAAAGCGTTCACTTATGCACCGATAGGCATGGATTTCCCCGCACTGGGAAATGCAATACATTCCACTGCGATCTCACTAAAAAATTATTTCTCCTTCGCGTGTAGGAGATGGCATGTTGCCATTCTGTTACATTTCCAGACTGTCCTAACGATGCCTTTCAGCCTATTCAAGCAACGCTTAACTATTAAAATGTCCTAATTTTTGCACGTTTGTTGCCGTATTATATTTTAGTCTCCAGCATCTAGCTTCTTCACCTACGCTGCTCCTACCTATCGTCTGCACCCATAGATTCTTAAAAGGGCCACCGGTAGCTTCTTAAAAGGGCAACGTCTTAAAAGGGCCACATCACTTTTGATACAGGTGGGCCAGGTTATGCTACATTAACATTACTGCCATGTATGAAAGGTTGAACAATAATGATGTAAACATGCTGGTTATGAAATAGTGCTCCACCTCATTTAATGACCTGGTTTAGAAACTAAAATGGATCTAATTTACTTGTTAAAATACTGAAACTACGCAATGGTAGGTTGTAACCTTTTTCAACCCTTATGAGTTTGTAGGCCTGGTAGCCTACATGGCATGATGAAGCATAGTTATGGGGGGGTCGAACTGAACTGAACCGAAAACCGTGTTAACCGTATTAATTCAATTCAATTCAATTCAATTTTATTTGTAGAGCGCTCAAATACAGTGCTTTACAGACAGTACGGGAACTGGAAGCATCCATGAGAAACAGGGGCAAGGAAAAACTCCCTTCGCTTCATAAATAATTTGTTTTGTAGGAACAAACCTTGGGCAGATCCACGCCTCATGGACTCAGCCTACCAGCCTGGGGCCTAATAAAGTATCCGTAAAGTCTGATGCATAGATTGACCATGGTTTACACAGAACAGCATGAGTACTGAATGTAGTCAGAGATAATATACACATAGTTTGTGTGACAGTCAGGGCCAAGGGATGGAGTCAGTAGTTGGAGTGGGATTAGAGTTCATTGGGTGTTGGTCGCCATTTAGGTAGTGGTCGTCGTCAGGTCGTCAGTTCCATCACGGGCCTCAGAGAGAAAAGGGAGGATGGTCCTGGTGTGTGGCTCCGGAGAGGTTGGTCAGCATCCGTAGTGGGGAAGGGTTGGTGGCAGGGAGGTACGGGAGGTTCATCACTCAGCCAGTGCGTCGGGGCAAAGGAGAAGGGGGGTGGAACCTGTCTAAATTTATGTTTACAGAGATCCTGAGCACTTTATGGTTTATGACTTTCTAATACATTCCATAGGCACTTATGTACTCATTTTCCCTATAGGCAAAAAAAAGGGACCCCGGTCCAACCGATTTACTGTTAATTTACCAACCTAGTCACATCAATGATTAAATGGTTCATTATGGGGTGGTAGATGGCTCTCTGGCCGTGGTGAAAGTAGTTTCAATTTCTTACCGGTACTACAACTTTATTGACACTCTTTCGGGGAAAATAAACAAAGAACTTTTTAGTGGGCCTATTGTTATATGGTAGCCTGGATGTACTGTATGGCGCATCCCCAGACATCTCATCCTGCTCATCGATCATTTCCAAAGCCATATTGTTGGTAGGCCTATATGTGTTTTTACTTAATCAGCGCATGTGTCTTATTTTAATATAGGCTTTGGTAGGTAGAAACCCTCTTCTCTCACCATTACGTACCTCCTGTCAATTTTATACCTATACTTAGTATATGTGCATATACTAGGCTTACTTTCACCCCTGCTCTCTCGTCAGTCTCTAGCATTTGTTTCACAGTAATCCCGCTTCAGAATGTCTGGTGCTGGGTCCAGGAAATAGAAACTGAAAGTAGATATAACAAAAATCGCATGTATTACCGGCTTGCCAGACAAGGTAACGCACAAAAATGATCATCTCTGGTTTTTACTCTTTGGTTGCAAATACATTTACATAAATTGTTGAGAATGTACAATGTACTATAGTTGTATTTGTTCTAATATTTCAACAACTGTAGGTGGAGCTCTAAGATCGAAAACCGCAGTCCTGCCTGAGGTCCCTTGAAAAACATTTTTTGGGTGAAATCCTGGGATTATAAGCTTTCAGAAAATATGGTTTGTGGGGTCTTACATGTTTTCCCTATGTAATATGCTGAGGGTGTTTGCTCTCAGAAAATGTATGGAATATATGGTGAAATTGGTTACATGCCGCCATTCCGACATACCGCCACTCCGACATTAACGTCTAATTGTCTGAGTGGCGGTATTTCCAATTATAGCAAACGTCCCTGCACTCCGACATTTTTTTTTCTTAGTCGGAGTGGCGGCATGTTTGCTACTTTTCAACATACCGCCATTCCGACCTGAGGCAGCCTTGCCTTGAATCATGATGAGGAGGCCATGGTCCGGGCCTCTGTCATTATTGAAAGCCAAAAAACTCTTAATTTGTAGCATAAGGCCTATTCAAATGGATTTAAAAAATAAAGATTAAAACGTCTCATTGTGGTAAAGTGCATTGTTAGTTATCTTAAGCGTTGCCAGTCCCAATTGCCGCTGGTTTTCTGCGTGTGAGAGCAACACATGCATGCAGTTAAATGGATGTTTTTTCCCCCCTCAGTGACCTTTGCCTAGGCCTACTTCCATAATGAAAAAATCACCCTTTTTCGGGGAGCTAAAAAGAAAAAATAGGCTCCATGCAAATCACAGGTGTCTTGTTATAAAATGCTGCTGCAGTAAGGTGCGCTGGTTTAAGCAGTGGATAATACATAGCCTAAATGACAAACCAGCGGTCTGTTCGACACTAATGGCCACGTTTCACCACATTATAAATCAAACAAGGTTAATATCTTAACGAAAAAAATATACTGGAAACAAAAGTAGCCTAAACTTGGAGAAGTTGTAGGGATAAGCAAACGTCGGGTGGCCGTCCGCCGTGATGGAGAAAGCTGCCGCTTTTAAACAGAGTAGCCTAAATCAACACAAAAACAACCAACCAAGTCCTTAAAGTTCAATGCACTATTATCCCCAAATCAAAATTTAAGGATATCCTGTCTGATCGCGGTAGCCTAGATTATCGATTGATTACCAAACGTAAAGGAAAAGTCAAGTAAGGCATGAGAGATTTTGAGCAAAAGATGTCTCCAGCTTTTTCCTTGCGCATTATTGGACATAGCCTAAACTTTACCACTTGCTTACTTGCAGACCACCACTGGAGCCTATGGTGTTAACAAAGGATTACAGAAGAAATAAATAGGATAGCCTATAATATTCATTCAACTGTCCAATCTCATGCAGGCTATCCCAATCTGCTTTCTGCATAACGCTGCCAACAGAGATGTGGTGCGAAACTCCGCATGCTGTCTTAAGTAGCCTGTGCAGTCCTAAACAAATAGAAAATATATTTTATTTTAAAGTAATCAAAGAAAGACGACTAAAGTCCTAAACTAGGATGTGACAGGCTTGCCCACGACTTTCATTCTCCATCAGTAGACTCGGCGTAGCCTGTGCCAGGCTCGGATAACCCCTGTAGTGGATAACCACAATAGTTGCATTTGCATAAAAATAAATTAGATGCCACCGGCCCAAAAATGGACCGGCTCATCAGATCGCACAGATTACAAGCCCGAGCCTGCTTCCACACATGAGAGGATAGCCTATATCCACGACAAACCTAACAAACATTAACACACACTTCCAGCATTGGAACACAGCAATCTTGTGAGATGAGGGAGAATGCCCACCCAAAGTATGTAGGTAGGAAGTTGTGGCAACCTTAGGCGAGTGAGGCTATTGCTCAGGCAAAAGCAGAGGGGAGGGGGCCTATGTCAGAGCCGGCGTATTTCCCCCATCGTTTAAAATAAGCCAACAAAAGATAATGCCCCCAAATACGGACGTGCTTCAGTATGCTGTCGGAATGGCGGTATGTCTGAATGGCGGTACGAAAAATGTTGGGATGGTTGATGTCGTAATGGAAGGATGTCGGAGTGGAGGGATGTCTGAGTGGAGGGATGTCGGAGTGGGGGTATGTCGGAATGGAAGGCGGTCCCCGGTGAAATTAGTTTCCTCTTCATGCTTCAAGCTAAAATGTACTAGTAGTGTACATTTTCCTCCAAAATCCACCCTCATTAAATTTCAAAATGAGTAATAAAGATTAACAGACTAGCAGTTACTAGCTATCCAAATGTAGCCGGAACGCTCTGGTGTCCCGGCCACACCGCGTTGTGTTCTGGTGCAAGGACTGAAGACACTGACGATGATTTCCAACAGGCACTTTATTGCCTTCAATAAAAGAACAAAATGCACATCTGAAGCAGCAATCTTCACTTTTGGAGCAAACCTCTCCCAGTCAGCATACAACAGACTCACTTACATAATATTAGTTCCAAACAAAATACAATAAAATTACTTTTAAAATGAAAGGTCTCGCATCAGGCTATTAGTTTACATTGCACCAAGAGTTAAGAAAGAAAACACAATAGAATTACTATGAAAATGAAATTTGTCGCATTAGGCTATATGAGAACTACAGTATATGCACTTAAAACGCATCAGCAAGATCTCATACTGTTTACAACAAAATATTTCCTAGAGTGGTACAGGGAGTACGTAGCCTACCTTCAATAAAAGAACAAAATGCACATCTGAAGCAGCAATCTTCACTTTTGGAGCAAACCTAACATAAAAGGAGGTAAACTAAGATTTACAAGCTACTCCACATGAAGACACAATGTGAGCTAACATTTTCATATACAAAACCGTGTAACTAGCTCCTTAGCTAACATGTGCTTTCAAAATTCACTTTAGAAACTCAAGAAATATATCAGAACATCTATTTTCACAAGCCCTTGTAATAGTATTCATGTAGGAGCTTAAATGAAGAACTTAAGTGACATTACAACACTTTAAATATCAGCTTTGCTATCGACCTGCATAAAACACGTACCTCTCCCAGTCAGCATACAACAGACTGACGAGAGAACATGAATAATACAGTTAGTACCCTACATGCCACTAGAGGGCGCTCAAACACAAGGAATGGAAGAACTCCCCATACCAGCTATCTGACATAAAGAAAAGAAGGGATTTTGGTGAAATAAACACCACTACTCCTGCACTCCTCCTTATATGAAATAGAAAACAAAGAAAATGCAAAATCTTTTCTCTTTCCCTGTTACATTCACCCCTCTTTAATTTCACCAAAATCCTGAACTATAGGGGTAAACTGATGATAACCTGCAGTACAAGGCATAATGTTCATATTCACACTGTCCAAGAAAACCACGGAACTGTACTCCCTATTTACAGCATATTCAGCCACTTACAAAGTAAGTTCGAAGTGAACAATCAGACTATTCCTTCTAGTAAATATGGTGCCTTTCTACACCATAAAAAATCTTGGCACATAACACCCTAATATGAACATTAATGACTTAACTCAGTGTATGTACTAAATAAAGGTGTACTACATCACTCATGTCTACTTCTTTCTGTCTAAAATAATGAAAGTAAGGACAATGATCTTCTGTTGGATCCTGCTACAGGATCTCTTCTATATGGCTTCTGAGCCATGTTCTCTATCAAGCGATTGACTGCTCTAACAACCCTGCCAGTGCGTGTGCGTCTCCCAGGCCCTAAATCCCGTGTGTATGTCTGACTATCAGTCACTGGGGTGGGTGAAATAGTGTCAGAGGGCCCTGTGTCATCTAAGTCAGTAACATCAGGTAAGGGGTCGGGGTCAAGGTCAATATCAGTCAGGTGTGAGTTGGGGAGCACACTAGGGCTGGGCACATCTCTTGCAGACAGGGGTCGCGCCTGTTGATCAGGAACATCAGAGGAGTGTGGCAACACATCCATCTCCATTTCAATAGCATCTTCTTCAGACTCAGATCCAGTATCAGGCGTCCTGCTTATCCATGAGCGGGTACGGTCATCAGAAGCTTCCACTGCCAGACTATCTAAGGCATCAGTGGATGAAGACTGGACATCATCCGAGGCTCCTGCGTCCAGCTGCTCACGGCTTGGCTCTTGAATAGGCAGGAAGCTCACATCCAGCATCAAGTTACGATGAACAACTTTGGTTCTCCCACTCTCGTCCCTGACTTTGTAGACGTGAGTCTGAGGATTGCGCTCTATGACAGTGTACATGGTTTGTTCCCATCTATCTGCTAACTTTCGCTTTCCTCGTTCTGCCTTATTTGCCAACAGGGCTCGGTCGCCAACATTCAGGTAAGTGCCACGGACTCGCTTGTTGTAACCATCTGCCTGATGCTGTTGCTCTTTCCTTGCATGCTGTTGAGCAATGCCAGCAGCCACATGAAGACTAGCCATCAGTTTTTCAGCGTAGGTGTTGTAGTCAATAACGACTGGATCTTTAAGGACTTGTTTGAACACCATGTCTACTGGTAGTCTGAGGACTCGACCATACATCAAGTAGAATGGGGCATATCCAGTCGTTTCATGAATGGTGGCATTATATGCAAAGGTCAGAGTTTGGATCTGCTGAGCCCAGTGCTGTTTAGCTGCCAGTGGTAAAGCACGCAACATACTGCAAAGAGTCCTATTGAACCTTTCAGTTTGTCCGTTTCCCATGGGATGATATGCGGTTGTGTGTGACTTGGTGATCCCTGTGAGGCTGAGGAGTTCGGATATGAGTTTACTTTCAAAATTGGCTCCCTGGTCAGAATGTATTCGTTCTGGAAAACCGTATATGCAGAACACATTATCCCATAATTTCTTTGCGACTTGCTTTGCGGTTTGGTTAACACAAGGGAATGCGTGAGCCAACTTTGTGAAGTGGTCTGTTATGACCAATACATCCACTGATCTTTGTTTACTGTCTTCAGCACTCCAAAAATCAATACACACCAACTCCATGGGTGCAGATGTGCGAATGCTCTCCAATGGAGCTCGGGCAGCTGGTTCTGGGGTCTTTGCTAGAATACACCGCTGGCAACATTTCACATACTCCTTGATGTCTCTTTCCATCTGAGGCCAGAAAAAGCGTTGTCTGGCAAGATGCACGGTTCTAGCTTGACCCTGGTGCCCAGCGTGATCATGCACACCAGCAAGGGCCTTTGCTTTCAGGCTAGAAGGCAGGACGAACTGGAACCTCTTCTGGCGGGTTGAAGGGTCTTTCGTGACTCGATAGAGGACACCATCTTGGACTGTTAACTGGTGCCACTGCTTACAGAGTGTCTGTGCAGTTGGGGTTAACTTGCTTCTCTCTCGTCTAGGTGGCAGCTTACCACCCAGAACAAACAACAAGACTTCCTTAATGACCGGGTCTCTTTCCTGACTAAGCCGCAGCTCACCAGCAGAGAAGGCTGGGGGTGTGTCTAGCTCTGAAAGCGCTGCTTGTGGAAAGGCTTTGAGAAACTGCATTGCTCTCAACTCTGCACCACTTTCCCATTCTGTGTGAGCTTCACAGGTGGACACAACATCAGCAGAGTCCTGACAGCCAGGTTGTCTGTTCTGAAAAGCACCTGTTGCCACACAACCTGCCTGGAGACACTGAACCTTACAGTGGAAGACGTCCTGCACTTTGTCCTCTTTTGTTCCTTCAGCCTCTGCCAACAGACTCTCATATGGCTCACTGATCAGCCTATGGCTCACTGACTTTGCAAAAGGATCTCTACTTAGGGCATCTGCCACAACATTCTTCGACCCAGGGATGTGCTTTAGACTGAATGTATATGGAGACAGCTTCGCCACCCACCGTTGTTCGCAAGCATCCAATCTTGGCTTTGTCATTATATAGGTTAAAGGATTATTATCAGTCCACACTGTAAAAGAGTGGCCTTTCAACCAATGACTGAATTTCTCGCAGATGCTCCACTTGAGAGCTAAAAATTCTAGACGGTGGGCAGGATATCTCTTTTGTGAACCGGACAGCGTCTTGCTTGCAAAGGCAATTGGACGTGCTTTAGTTTCCCCTTCTGGTATCTGAGATAAAACTGCCCCAAGGCCATCAAGAGAGGCATCAATGGACAGGATCAGCGGCTTGGAGAAATCTGGATGAGTGAGGACAGCGCAGTTCAGGAGCTTCTCCTTAAGACTAAAGAGTGCAGCGTCACAGTCGTCAGTCCAGTCAGCAGGCTTAAGCTTTCTGAAGACCCCAGGATTCTGATTGACTTTACCACCAGTCTTCCCCTCCGTTTCTGCCCAGCCGTTAGAGCGAACAGTGGCTTAGCTATTGCAGAGCAGTGAGGTATGAAGTGCTGGTAATAAAATACCATGCCCAGAAACGACTTCACTCTGCGAACTGAAGGAGTACAGCCATCATCTTCCATCAAGTCCCTCTTTGACATCTTTGCTATGACTTCAACTTTTTCAGGGTCAACAGCCACACCATCACCATCAATTATGTGCCCAAGGAACTTCACGGATCGCCGCAACAGATGGCACTTTTTGGGACTCAACTTCAGGTTGTGCTCTCGAAGTCTTTGAAAACGACTGCTAGCCTTTCGAGGGCCTCTTGTTCAGACTGGGCAAAGACCAAGAGGTCATCAAGGTAGCAAAGCAGACTACTAAAGTTCAGATCGCCAAAAATGCTTAGCATCATTCTCATAAAAGATGCTGGACTGTTGCAGAGCCCCTGTGGCATTCGGTTATACTCGTGTAGGCCTAAAGGTGTTGTGAAGGCAGTATATTTTTTGTGTTCTTCATGCATGGGTAGGTTATAGAAACCTGACGTGAGATCCATGGTGCTGAAGATCATATTTCCACCGAGGGCTGCCAGACAGTCTGACTGATGGGGCAGAGGGTGAGCGTCCTTGATGGTCCTTGCGTTTAGCCATCGGAAATCTGTGCACAGGCGAAGGTCACCATTTTTCTTCCAGACCATCACCAGTGGGGAAGCGTATTCGCTCACAGACTTCCGTATTATTCCCTGCTCTTCCATCTCAGTTAAAACTTGACGGAGCTTTTGATAGTGAGCTGGTGGCACTCTGCGATATGGAAGGCGGAAAGGGCGGTCGTCTGTGAGTCTGATCCTATGCACAAACTCCTTGGCTTCACCGCAGTCCAGGTGATGCTTTGAGAAGACGTCATGATACTGTTCCAGCAGTGTCACAAGCTGGGCATTCGTGGACAGACTCACCTCACAGTGATCAACATCAACATCTCCCAAGCCACACTTCAGAAGTCGTTGTTTGAGGTCAGTGTTGTTGTTGTGCTTGACTTGAGTGATCTTGACCGAGTCATTCTCTCTTTGGCAGGAGCCCTGGAACAATGAGATATCTTCAACTGCGACACAAGGAGAGACATCTGCTAACTTGGCGTTCTTTCTCAGGGTGAGCGGTTTATCTGTAATGTTGGTAACTTTCATGGGAGTCCAGCCATCCCCCCACAGAGGCGTGATCACTCTGCCGACCATGATGCCTCGAGGGACACACCTGGATGTGGACGACTCTACCATGACTGTGCTTCCTGGTGACATCGGCACATTGCTGGGCAGCCTGCCCCATAACAGATACTCTTTTCTTGGGAGGAGAGTCACGGCTTGGGTTAGCTTCACCGTACCCACCTTCTCAGGAACGTCTGCACCCCTCCACCTCGTGAGACTAGCCATCATCTCCAGGAACTGCTCACACTCAGAGGACTCCTGTGCGTCACGTGAGATGAGCTCCCAATAGCCTCTGTCATTTTTCAGCTGATGCAGCACATATTTCAACATGTTAGTGCCCACAATGATGTCATCTTTCTGGCCAGCAACCACCAAGACTGGGACGGTACACTTCACCCCATACAGACTCAATTCCAGGTCATACATGCCTTTAGGGCTCACCTGCACTCCTCCACATCCAACAAGAATGATGCGTTCCGCTGGTTCATGACGCTGAGTTAGGTTGTTCTCTGCCACGAGTCTCCGCTCTGCCTCTTCACTGATCGTGCAGGCCATAGACCCTGTATCAAGCAACCCTGCAGCTGCACAGAACCATTGATCATCACTGGGGCATGAAATAATTCACCAAATGGCTCAACAGTGTGGATATTCTGGACAATAACTTTACAATCATCTGGCATTACTTTACAAACATTTACATACATCTCCTTTAATTTCTCATTTACATCGAGGGTTGATGTTTCAATGCCCACACATCCCCTCACTAAATGCGGGCCACCTCGTTTAAATGTGAACTGCTCTGTTGGTCTTGGCGCTGCGTCTGACCCTGCAGTGGTGTGGCACTGAATCTGGGCCTGCGCTGTTGGCAGTCTCTCTTGAAGTGGCCCGGCTGAAAACAGCCCATGCAAAGATTTTCCTGCCTGCAATGTGCCGTAGTGGAATGTTCAACAGACTGGCAAACATTGCATCTCCTCTGAGGAATTCTTGCTGGCCCCCTGCTTGGTGCTGCAACTGCTGCTGTCTGAGCTTTCTGCTCGAACACTTGACTCAACAGACCAATGAGAGACTGGATACAAACACTCTCTGTTTGAGGAGAGGACGGTGGTGCCATTGCAGCAGCAGGCTCACCTGTGGTTTCAGCTTGGATGGCTTCTGTTGTGGATGTCTGGGCATGGGCTCCAACATGCTTTGGGCGAACAGGTTTTACCTGCGACTTTGTTCTAGCCTCTCTCTGGTGTTCAATGAGGTGTTCCTGAATTTCATTTGCAGTCCACTTTTCAGCTGTTTTGCACTTTAGGACACTCGCAAGCGCTGGATCCGGACAGTGTTTCACCAACATCATTGTGACTTCATGAGAGGGGTCCCCTATGCTCCGTCCCTGCCTGCGCAGACACTCATCCGCAACATCCACGGCTTTATTCAAGCGGATCCAGTAGTCCATTGGGGTTTCTCCGGTCAAAGGAAGCGTGTTGTAAAAATCTGCTAAAGGCATTGAAGAGTAAGTTACTTCACTAAAATGCTGCTTAAGTATATCGAAGACAAGCTGGGAATTTTCAGCAGGCTGCAAAGAAGGCATGCAGCGCAGGGTAACCTTGACAATGTCTCTAGCCTTTCCCATCAGTCTGGACATTATTTCTTGAGAGTACTCTTGTGGTGGCACACCCCTCTTTTTCAGATAGACGTCCATGATTTCCTCCCACTCATGCACCGTGTGCTTATCGGTCCCGTCACCCCTGAAGTATGGTGGCTCTTTGACATCTGTCTTCATTACTAACTTAACTCCAGTCATGTTTAAGTCAGTATGTCCCTGGCCCATGCTCAGACTAGGTGTGGGAGTGGGATGGCTATCTGGACTACCAATAGATTTATGTAGTTGACTTGCGATGTTCTCGCCTATTTGTTGAGCTAACTGTGTAATGAGATGTCCTATGTCTGCAGTGTTTACCCCTGGACTAGGGGGCTCATCAGTGTGCATGTGTGTGAATGAAGATACAGGACGGCCGACTGCACTAACACCCCTCCCTATGCCTGGTAGGTCTCTAAGACTCGGCATGTGCTGTCTGGGTGTAGGTCTAGTTAGGTAATACTAGCAAGTGCTACACTCTAAGAAATTATCGTGTTAAAATACAGCTAAATGCTGGCAGCTGAGACGCCAGGTGAATGCCGTCACTTTACCGTCCTCTGTACCGTTAGTATTTCAACAGTAGAATGCTGTCCTACATTAACACAGTACTGCTGTAGATAATCATAGTTTTACTGTTTGTTTACTGTTGTTTTGCAGTAGTATACCTCTCTCTTACTGCTTATATACTGCTTATATACTGTTGTTTTACGGTATAATATCATTTTACTGTATTATGAAAGAACTAAAAGTTCCTTTAAAAGTTCCAACGTCTCCGTTAGCCTACCTTTTCGTTCCATTTAGCATCCATCCACTAGCAACGTGACCAACAGTTTTTACCAAGAGTGTTTAACAATTTCAAACGTTGAGAACAGCAAAATACATATCAGAAATAACAGCAAAGACAACGCACATCTAATATATTGTTGATATTTATTTAGAAACAGCTGTTACAATCATTAACCACTGAGTATGAGGCTCGGACCAACCTTCATTAGCATGCTAGTGCTGGGAGTACAGTGTGAAACAGTGGTGTTAGATAGCTGCATACAACTCCATGCTTCTGTTGGCTGAAATAAAGTCCTCAGAATTGAAAAATAAATTCCATTCACTTCGGTTATCGAGAAAAAAGATCCTGTGCTGCTTGAGTGTGCCCAAAAATACTTTAACCGTCTTTAGTGTGGCGTCTTCTTCATAGAAAAACTCCTAGTCCGGCATGGAGGAGGCTTCATCTGCACAGCTAGCATAGAACAAAATCGCTAATGTTACCATCAGGCATTGTTACAAGGTACAGTAACTCTAAGCTATAGGCTAACCAATTTAAAATAAATTGTTTGGAGTTGTAATTGGCGATTAACATTACAGAAGTTTTATCTTGGGGCACATATTTACATTAACGATTTCAGACGTTAGCGACGAGCTAACAAACTAGCTGACAATAGCTTAGACTGCATTACCTTGTTGCACTTGGTTGGTATTCCATCCTCGTACTTCTCTTTGATAAATCCATTGAAAAAAATCAATGCTAGGTCTCGTCCTCTTGGTTGTCGTGTCCATCGGTAAAAAGAAAGATCTCCCTTCTCTGGTAAATGTGTTGGTAGGACTAGTTGACATGCACCAACGGTTGAAATTATTCTGAAACAGCTGCACTGTTCTTATACACTGTTGCACTGTTTTATTGCTGCACAGACTGATAGATAAACAGTATTTTCTATTTTTTGAAGTTAAACGGTGGAGGTGTTGATTGGATAATAGTATAACTGTTAAATGTCATGTGAAAGGATGCATTATAACAGCATTTTGAAATTCTTGTTAGTAATAGTAAACTACTGTTGAAATTTCACTGTAATATAACAGAAATTTCTTAGAGTGTAGCTTTGTTTGAGTCATTCTATCATTGAAATTCACTGAATTTATCCCTTTTTCTGACTTGAAAATGGGTAATAACATTTAAAACATAATAAATAAATTAATTTACTTTCAAATAAATTGGGAAGTCCCGAATAGATAGAAGCTTTTGGAATATTTATGCACAGAAATGTAAAACCCTTTTTATTCTGCGGAAAGTGAATTTAGAAATGTTTTAAACTTGCCCTCTCTTCTAGCCTGGGCGAAAGCGACTGTTGACTATGTCATACAGTCTGGCCCAACGTAATTGAAATAGGTTTCCGCTTGGATATGACGTATTCCCTCGCCTGGCTCTCACGCCTACAACTTTCGCTTTCAGAGTATTATCGCAAGTTCTGACCTATTTTGACATCGTAGTGGCAATAAATCCTCAAGAACATGGATGCTAATGTCATGTACCAATTTTGTGAATGTAATTCGAAAGCGGGGGAGAGAATAACAAACACGTCCCTATCCTGTAGGACTACAAAATTTTGAGACTTCGCTTTAAACTGTGTGCTGATTGGCTAAACTAGAGTAACCGAGAGAAAGGCGGGAAGGGGGGTTTATTCCAGACTACGTGCGGAGATAAAATCCTTAGCGGAGGTACGTAGGATGGCATCGCCAGGCTACCTCTCTTCCACTTGCATTCTAGAACAGAGTGTGAGTGTGTGTGCATGTGTGTTAGTGTAAGAATGTGTCAATCTTGTTGTGTTGGGTTTTGATTGGGGGGATGTGTCCAGGTGGTAATAATAAGGGGATTACATGAGTAGTTATTGATTAGGGGTGTGTTTATAATGGGGGGTTCTGAGACGTTTAATAAAGTTGATTTAGAGAGATGAAGAGAATGATATGAGTGAGAGATGTGCTGTTGTGTTGCTGAGAGTGTGAGATGTGTTTGAGAGTTTTATATGTGTTCAGTTTATTTAGTAGTTTAGGGTTTGTTGTTTTTGAGGACACCTTCTACTGCCCATTGCCTAGGACAGGGTTGGCCAACCTGAGGCTTGCGAGCCGCATGTGGCTCTTTGGCCGGAGTCATGCGGCTCTTATGTTCATGTCCAAGTATTTGTGTGTTTGTGTGTGTGTGTGTTTATGTGTGTGTAAGATTCCCTTACGTTTAATACGGTGATGTGTTGCTTGCGTTCATTGCGGTACGGCACATTTCTGTTATCATATTGGTGTGTGACATTTTGTGATAATTCATCTGTCTGACAGAGGTGTGTGCGTGTGTGTGTGTGTGTGTGTGTGTGTGTGTGTGTGTGTGTGTGTGTGTGTGTGTGTGTGAGGAAGAGATGGTTGGGGTGTGTGCCCATGTGTATGATATTGCTGGCCTGTGGGCTTACTTGTAGCAATACCTTTATCATGTTCAAGTCTAAGTTTATATAACACATTTTCATACA